>JAQIXT010000883.1:0-22600 GCA_034700445.1 Stenotaenia linearis | reverse complement strand
AGTAAATATTTATTCCCTTTTCTGAGCAAAACTACGGTTGGTCAACATGACTACCGTATCGGGAACATACGGTCGTCATTTCAACCGTCACAACTAATATCATTTATTGTATATCTATAAAGTATGGCGCTCAATTTATGTAGAATCATTTTGGGTGATTTGAGATTTTTGCCTTAATTTTGGGCGATGACGCCAACTTTTTGAGCATGTCATATATGAGTTTCAGTTTGGAATTTTAATTTAATTTGCAAACAGAACACTCAATTTCCATATCCTGAATTGAATTAAATAAGTTTAACAACCTTTAAAACAACCAAACATATTCATTTTTTTATTTCCCATTCAATTCCTACCATTTCCCATTCCAATTTATCCTATTTCTATTCCCATTTCACCTATTCTCATGTTCTATTCCTATTCCTACTCTCCCACTCCCACATCATATTCATTGACCCATTCAACCCATTCCCACTATACCTATCATCATCCTATTGCCATTTCCACCAAACCAAATCTTTAATAGGAGCTCTGTAGGTTCTATGGATTTTTTCAACTGGGCAGTGAAGCATTAATTAATACAGTCGGACCCGCGAGTAGCATCAATCAAGGGACTGGGTCGAAATTGACGCTATAAGCGGGTTGACGCTACAAGAATTGACGCTACAAGAATTGACGCCGAATTGAACCGAATTTTTTAGCATAGAAAACCCTACCTTTTTGGCTGGACCGCACCAAACGTGACACTATAAGCGGGTTGACGCTATAGCCGAGGTCGCTACTGGCGGGTCCGACTGTATATATACTTAATACAGCTGCGATAAATCACTGACAACCAACTTTCAAAACAATTTTTATTCACATTTCTCACAAAATTAATTCGCACTGTCAACAGACTCTTCTTTATCGTCAACCTCTGCAAGCAACTCCTTGCAAAACTCTTCGCAAGACTCTTCATGAAACTCTCGACACTCCATACGATAGGGATGAAACCCGTGCGCAGAAAGTATTCGTTGAACGGAACCTTTCGAACAACCAACATCCTGAGCAATCGCTCGGGTACTCGTGTGTGGGTTTGCCGCTACGGCTGCAAGAACCGTTATGGTCATGTCTTCGTTGGTCGCGGTCCTCGGCCGTCCTTGCCGAGGCCGTGCTTGGACGCTGCCAGTTTCGCGTAACCGCTTGGAGATGCGTCTGATGACCGATGCGGACGGATGGCGACGGTCTGGGAATTTGTTTTGGTAGAGTCTGGATGTTGCTGCGCTGTTCTCTTGGCTAGCGCCGTAGCAAAACATCATGTCTACCATCTCTTTGGTGGTGTATTCGGCCATTGGAGGAAGTCCGGTTCATATTTCTGTGAGGAAATGAAGAGAAATAAGGTTTTTAATTTAAAAAATGTACTTTTTATTTACAAAAATGAAGTTCTCACATAGAAAACTGAAATTTTCATTTAAAAAGTTTGAATTTTCATTTAAAAAGTTTGAATTTTCATTTAAAAACTTTGAATTTTCATTTAAAAACTTTGAATTTTCATTTAAAAAGTTTGAATTTTCATTTAAAAACTTTGAATTTTCATTTAAAAACTTTGAATTTTTATTTAAAAACTTTGAATTTTCATTGAAATAAAATGAAATTATCACTTTTAAACATGAAACAAATGAAATGTTCACTTTAAAAATTATATTTTCACTGAAACAAATTGATAAATTGATATTTTCATTTCAAAACATGTAAAAATAAATTTCTTTTTTAAAAATCTAAAAATATCACCTGAATAAAATAGAAAAAGAGAAATTTCCACTTAAAAAAACTGATCAAAAACTGAAAAATTCAATTGACATAATTTATTGATCAGTTTTTTAAGTATAAATTTTATTTCTTAATTTTTTCTACTGGAAATTTCCATTAAAAAAATTGAATTTTTTACTGAAATAAATGACATTTTCATAAATTCATTTTTTTTTAAATTTAAAAAATTAAATTTCCTCAGAAATGTTAAAATTCATCAAAAAGTTTCATGAAAACCACAAACTTTCAACCTCAAAACACCAATTAAAATACTCACAAACTTCATAAACCGAAATTCCACTTCCCAACAATGAGTTAAAAACTCATCTCCAACAATCGAAACCTAATAAAACAGAAACAAAATTCACTCAAAAATACTCAACAAACCTCCAAACCAACTCTCAAACTCGATAAATATCACAAATAACAACAAACCCATCACCAGAAGTACTTTTTCCAACTCTCCACTTCCTTTTAACAATACCAACGCTCTCTTTCGGCAACCCCTCAAACGAAACCATCGATTTTCCCTCAAGGCCACCAATGACGTCATCCCATAATTCACAGCGAGTACCAAACAAAATGGCGTTGAAAGCCCTCGTTAATCAAAGTAGGCGGTTTGTTTTTATCAATATTTTTCAATTTAATTCAAATTTCAAACACTTTTACTAAATTCAAAGGACCAAAAGGGTTGTTGGGGGTCCGTGTGGGGGTTTTGGGGGTTGGGAATCGTCTCGCGAAAGGGTTTTTGGGTACTGCGACATAACGGTTTTATGATATTTCGCCGAAACGATCAAAAACGATGAAAATTAAGGGAAAAAATTCGTTTTTTAAATTTTTTTGTTTTTTTTTTCAGAAATTCTGAACGACGTCTTCAGGACCGCGTTGGTCAAGGGAGAATGGAAGGTTCTTGTAGTGGACAGTATGAGTATGAGGATGATTTCGTCGTGTTGTAAAATGCACGAGATTTCGCAGGAAGGAATAACTAGTGAGTTTTTTTGTTTTTTTTTGAATTTTTTGTGATTTTTTGATTTTTTTTGTAGTTGTTGAAGATTTGTATAAGAAAAGGGAACCGTTGCCAGCGATGGAAGCCATTTATTTGGTGTCGCCGACCGAAAAGGTGACGTTTTGTGAGATAAAAATAGGTTTTGTGTAAAATGAGGTTTAAAGATGAGTTTTGGTGTTTTTAAGTGGTTTTTTTAGACCAATTTATTGAATTTTTAGGCTCGTTTATGTGTTTTTAGACAACGTTTTGGTGATTTTTAGTCATTTTAGACCTATTTATGTCATTTTTAGGCTGTTTTATGACGATTTTGGTTATTTTATGTCGTTTTAGCTGTCTAAAAACATCCTAATGTGGTCTAAAATGTCATTAAACTACTAAAAATAACATTAAGAGGTCTAAAAGCAGTCTAAAGACATCTGAAGTGGTCTAAAAATACCTTCAAAAGGTCTAAAAACGCTATAACAATGTGTTTAGACATTATTTTAGACCTTTAATTGACTAAAATAGACTATCAAGTCTAAAAATCCATGAATAGATCGGTTTTAGACCAAAAATGGAATTTTTAAGCTGTTTTAGACCATTTTAGACAGTTTTTAGATCTAAAATTAACGTTAAAATAGATTTTAGATCAAGTTTTGTGTATAAAATGTGTTTTTAGACCGTTTTTGTATCTTTTTAGACGATTTACCATCTGATTGTTGATTTCTCCGTTCCTAACCGTTACCAATATCGCTCTGCTTATATTTACTTTACGGAAAGTAAGAAAATAATTTTTTTTTGTGAAATGAAAATTTAAAAAATTTTTTTTTTTTTTTTAGAATGCCCGGATGAACTTTTTAATCGATTGTGCAAATCGATTCCAGTGAAAGTAGTGAAAGCGTTGAAGGAAATTAACATCGCTTTTCTTCCGTACGAGTCACAGGTAAGAGCAATGGGAAAAAGTATGAAAAATGAACGAAAAATGAAGAAAAAGACGAAAAACGAATAAAACCGAAAAAAATGGCGAAAAACGAAATGAAAATCGAAAAAAATCACCGAAAAATGAAATTAACAGAAAAGAAATTTCGAAATTTCAAAGAAAAACACAGCTAAACTACAAAAGCCAAAGAAAATCACCGAAAAATGAAAGAAAAACACGAAAAAAATCTCGAAAAATGAAGAAAAACACGAATAAAACTACAAAAACCAAAGAAAATCACCAAAAAATGAAAGAAAAACAAAAAAATTTCAAAAATTTTAGAAAAATAAATAAAAATACAAAAATCTCAACAAAAAAAAAAAAAAAAATTTCAACAATCTCACATAAAACAAATTTTTCAGGTATTCACATTGGATTTCCCAATGTCCTTTCAATATTACTACAACCCGAGCAAGGAATCGGAGCGAGGCGCTAACCTGGAACGAATCGCCGAGCAGATCGCGACGTTGTGCGCAACCCTGGGAGAATATCCGGCCATTAGATATCGAGAGTGAGCGAATCGATTTTTTTTTATTTTCGATTTTTAATTCGATTTTCATTAACAGTGCGTGCAGCCGAAATTTGGAATTGGTCAACTTGATTCACGAGAAATTGGAGTCGTATAAAGCCGATGAACCGACCATGGGAGAGGTGAAGAAATTTGCAAATTTTGGGTCTAAAATGTCATTTTAGACCTGTTTAGACATTTTTTTTGATTTTTTTAAAGACATTTTTTGATATTTTCTGATTTTTTTTGTTCGATTTTTTGTTGGTGGTTAAAATTGTCTAAAATTTTAGACTTTTTTAGACATTTTGTGTTCGAAAAACAGTTAAGTGTCTAAAATGACTTGTTTAGACATTTTTTGATTTTTGTTGTTGTTGGATTTATTTTTTTAGACATTGGCAGACCTGTTTAGACATTTTTAGACTTTGTATAGGCTGTTTTAGACCCTATTTATACATTTTTTGATTTTTTTAATATTCGATTTTTTTGTGGTTGGTTAAAATTGTCTAAATTTTAGACTTTTTAGACATTTTGTGGTAGAAGAACAATTTCAGACCATTTTTTAGACTCATAGACACCTTATAATGAAAGTTCTACAAGAAAAACAAAACATTAGACTTCAAAAACAAGTCTAGAATTATTTTAGACCATTTTTTAGACCTAAAAACTAATTTAATCACAATTTTACAATAAAAACAAAATTATAAACTTAAAAAAAACAGGGCTAAAACGGTCTAAAATTAATTTTAGACCATTTTTTAGACCTAAAAACTAATTTAATCACAATTTTACAAAAAAAAACAAAATCATAGACTTTAAAAAACAGATCTAAA
This sequence comes from Stenotaenia linearis, assembly GCA_034700445.1. Lineage (NCBI taxonomy): Eukaryota > Metazoa > Arthropoda > Chilopoda > Geophilomorpha > Geophilidae > Stenotaenia > Stenotaenia linearis. The sequence goes on along the minus strand of JAQIXT010000883.1, from coordinate 17,513 downwards.
ATCAATTTTAGACCCATTTTAGACCCATAGACAACCAAAAAAAAAATTTTAAATTTCTCTAAAAATCAAAAAAAAAAAAATTAGACTTTTGAATTCAAAAATCCTCAAAAAAATCAAAAATTAACTCTTTGATTCCATTTTTCAGGGCCCGGAGAAAGCTCGATCGCAATTGCTGATTTTGGACCGCGGATTCGATTGCGTTTCGCCGCTTCTGCACGAACTAACGTTCCAAGCTATGGCCTACGACTTATTGCCGATCGTCAACGACGTTTATATGTGAATTCCGACTCGAATTTTTTAAATTCTTTACATTTTTTACGTTTTTACTCAAATTTCTGCAGTTATGAATCGGCGAGCGGACAAGATGTTCGCGAAAAAGAAGTTTTGCTGGACGACAAGGATGATCTATGGGTTGAATTACGTCATCAACACATTGCCGTGGTGTCTACGTACGAAATTTTAGACCCTTTTTTAGACAATTTTGAAGGAAATAGGCTGAAAATGTCGTTTAGGCTGTCTAAAGTGTTGTTATTGGTTGTTTTTTAGACTGAAATTGAGTTTTTTAGTTGTTTAGACAGTCTAAAATGACATTTTAGACAATTTTAGACCGTTTTGTATCCAAAAGTTACGATTTTTTAGTTTTAAGGTGGAAAAATAGTCTAAAATGTGGTTTTAGAGAATTTTATATGAAAAAGTGATGTTTCTTAACTGTTTAGACAGACTAAAATTATATTTTAGACAATTTTAGACCGTTTTGTATTCAAAAAAGTGATATTTATTATTTTTAAAGAGGAAAAATGATGTTAAATTACAAAATTTAAATTTTTTAGATGTCTAAAATGGTCTGTAATTGTCTAAAATGACTGTTCAGATGGTCTTTAAATCATTTTAGATCATTTTAGACCATGAAATTGTAAGAAATGTCACTTTTTGGGCATAAAATAATCTAAAATGGTCGGAAATATCATTTTAGACAATTTAAAAAATAATTTTAGACAATTTTAAACCTTTAAAATGTCTAAAATGCTATTTTAGGCAATTTTAGACAGTTTTATTGAATATTTTCTCGAAAAATGATGTTTTTTTTAATTTAATTTTTTTGATTTTTTGATTTTAGGTCTGTGACGAAACAGCTGAAGAAATTCATCGAAAGCAAGAGAATGCCAACTGGAGACAAACAATCGATGCGCGATTTGTCTCAAATGATAAAGAAAATGCCGCAATACCAAAAAGAATTGAGTAAATACTCAACTCACTTACATCTGGCTGAAGACTGCTTAAAACCGTATAAGGGAAATATTGACAAACTCTGCAAAGTTGAACAAGTAAAGAAAATTTTTTTAAAAGATTGAAAAATATCGATTTTTATCGATTTAATGTTGGTTTTTTTTGAGTAATTTTAATCAATTTTTATTGTTTTTCATTAAAATTTGAGTGTAAAAGCACTTAAAATCGATAAATTGGGGAAAAATAACAGAAAAACCTGGAAATCGATTAAAAACATTTGAAATCGGTGAAAAACCCATTAAAATCGATAAAAAAACAACCAAAATTCAACTTTTTCGGTTTTTTAATTTTTTTAATATTTTTTAGGATTTGGCTATGGGTACAGACGCAGAAGGTGAGAAAATCAAAGACCACATGCGCAATATCGTACACATTCTTCTCGACCAAACCGTCGGAACTTACGACAAAATTCGAATCATTCTCCTGTACATCATCACGAAGAACGGCATTACGGACGAAAACCTGATGAAATTAATCCAACATGCCCAAATCCCACCCGCCGATAAATGCATTATCACCAATATGGCACACCTTGGCCTCAATGTCGTCACTGATGTAAAAATATATTTAAAAATTTAAGAAAATCGATTTTTTAAATAATTTTTCCGAAAATAATTTAAAAAATCGATTTTTTGTAATTTTTGATGAAACTTTGTGTAAAAAATCGTTTTTTTTGAAGCTGTAGTCGAGTTTTTTAACTTAAAAAATCGTTTTTTTTTAAAGATTTAGTCGATTTTGTTAGAATTTTTGAGGAAAATCAAAGAAATCGATTTTTTTGGAGATTTTAGTCCACTTTTTAATTTATTTTTACAAAAAAGTCAAAATCGATTTTTTTCAAGGTTTTAGTCGATTTTTTTAATTTTTTGTGTTTTTTGTGTTTTTTGTGTTTTAGGGTGGCAACCGACGAAAAATCCCCCAAATTAATCGAAAGGAAAGGTCTGAAGAGCAGAAATATCAAATGTCGCGTTGGACACCCATCATCAAAGACATCTGCGAGGACTGTATCGAAGATAAGTTGGATCCCAAGCAGTTTCCAGTGGTTCATGGACGAGCTGCAGGAGCCGGGATGGCGAGATCAGCTACGTCAAGGTCTAAAACCAACAAATTTAAAAATAAAAAATAAAAGATTTTTAAACAGAAAAAGTGAAAAAAATGGTTTTCGAAATGTTTTTGACAAAAAAACGTGAAGAAAAAACAAAAAATATCATTTTTCCAAGTTTTTTCGAAAAAAAATTGTTTTCGAACAAAAAAATTTGTTTTTAAACATAAACAGTGGTTTACTAAATGTTTTTGAACCGAAAAAATGGTTTTTTCGACCAAAAAAAGTGAAAAAACTATTTTCACTTAAAATTTAAAAAAAAATTATCAAAAATCTTTCAAAACTCGCCCATAAAAAAAACATTTTCAACACTCAAACTTAACCCTTTCTCTAATTACAGTGCTCGCTATGGCCAATGGCACAAAGATAAGGGCCAATCCAACATCAAAAACGTCCCACGTCTTATTGTATTCATCGTGGGTGGCGTGTGTTACTCCGAAATGCGATGTGCTTACGAAGTCACCCAAGCTGCGAAAAATTGGGAAGTTATCGTTGGTAAGAAAAAATTTGAAAAAAAAAATACCCACAATCCCTCACTAAATTTTTTTTCTCCAATTTTCACAGGTGGAACTCACATTCTGACTCCAGAATCCTTCCTCAACGAAAACTTACGCGAATTAAGCAACTAAATTATATAATCGATGCACTTATTTGAAAATTTGAAAAATTTGCAAATTCGTAGTGAAAAATAGTTTAAATCATTTTCCATGTTTACATTCCTCCATTTAATTCTTTTATGTAAATATTTGTACGATAATTGTTTTAATTTATGCAAATTTTTATTCAGTTGTGTATATTGTTATTATTGTGTGTAGTTGAGAGTATTTAATGCTTCACTCGTTGCTATAAATACGTTTTAAATATGTAAATCGCAGTAGTAAGCAAATAAAATGCAAAGTCTATCAATGTTTTTGTTTTTATTAAACTTCGGTATAACGAAGTGGTGTTTTTTGGTAGGGGATGTTGCGTTATAACGAGGTTTGAATGATAAAAACTGTTTTTCGAAGTTCTCGTAAAAAAAAATTAAGTTTTCGACTGTTTTTTGTTGAAAACGCTGGTTTTTTCATGTTATTTCGTGAAATAAAAACGGTTTTTGAATTGTTTTCGTAAAGAAAACCTGTTTTTGAACTGTTTTCCAACCGGAAGTAAGTTTTGAACAAAAAAAAAGGTTTTTTTTGAAGAATATTGTGGTTTTTGACGTAATGAAAGTAGTGTTTCGAACTGTTTTGACGCTGGTTTTCCCAATTTTATTTTCGAATTGATAAAAATGGTTTTTGAAAAGTGAAAACAAAAAAAAAAGCTTGTGAACAATCTTTTGAATCGTTTTTTGAAACGTTTATGTTGCGGTTTTGAAAAAACATTTGATTTCGAAGTAAAACTGGCTTTCGAACTGTTTTTGTTGAAAAACACCAGTTTTTCTAATTTTTCGTAAAATCGGAATGGTTTTTGAACAAAAAAACTTAGTTTTCAACAGTTTTCGTAAAATAAAACTGGTTTTTATACCACAAAAAAAGTTTTCGAAAAGATTTCAAAGTAAAAAAACATTTTCAGATTTTTCAAACAAAAAAACACTAATTATTGAACCGATTTAAAAGGGAAAAAAAAAACGAGAAAATCCAATGAAATCTTTTTTTATTTCACATCCATCACTACATTTTAATTACTCAGCCGCTTTTCTCGACGCCGATTTACGTTTCTTAATCAAAACCGGCTTCTGGCTCTTCAAAATCGCACTCGCACGTCTCAACGCCGCCTAAAAAACAAAAAACAAAAATCAACCACACATTTTCCTCACCAAAACTTACAAAAAATTACCATTTTCAACTCCCTCCGATACTTATTCTTATTCACGAACTTTCGGATCGAAGTCAACGTTTTCCTCGGTCCGTGCTTCAAAACCGTTCGTACCTGATTTTTCGCTGGTTTATTCACATCTAATGAATCAAATCGACCAATTCAAATACCACCAAACACATTTTTAAAATCAAAAATTTACGTTTCACTTTCTTGTGCACCAAAACGACTCCCTTTCCATCGGCCGCCGATTCGATTCCCAACACTTTTTCGCGCACTAAACTATCGTAATGATAGGAATGTAAATTTTTCAAATTTCCCGGACACTGAAAATAGTTTATAAATTAATTTTTCAAATTTTTGTGACCCGTTAACACGCTTACTTTGCTGAAAGGCTTGTTAATGTTCCGTTTTTTCACCATGAAACACGAACGGTTTCTCACGATCATCCATTGCAAATCCGACGACATTTTTCTACGAAAACACAAATAGAATGTTAAATTTCATCTTTTGATTAAAATTTTCCCTTCAAAACCCTTCAAAATACCTTCTAAATCGCTTAGAAACGTTAGGGTTACTGGCTGTGTGTGTAAAGCAGCGTGGCTCGATCTAAACCGGGACGGGAAATACGTCATAACGTTGAAATAGCGCGTTTATACGATTCCAGTTCAGTTGTGAATACGAGTGACGTAATGTGACGGAATGATTGACTCACAAGTGAACTGGGAGTTGGAAAATTTGTGATTTTATTGAAATATTCGCTAGGTGGTGTGCGGTTGTTGTTATCCCGGGAGAATTTTGTTGGTTTGTGAGTTTAGGAGTGTATTTTGACGAAAATGAATACCAAATCGTCGAAAATGTCGGGGAAAAATAAACAGGAGAAGGCCGTGGTGTCCGAAGTTACATCGGCGCGCAGTAAATTGGACGGAATGCTGCAAACGCTCGTAACTCGAGCGGAAGACAAGTAGAAATGAAAAATTCAAAAAAATCCGTTAAATTTTTATATTATTTTAATAATTTCTATGTATTTTTAGCGATTTGATCGACGCGGATAATATAAAATTAGAACCGGACTTAATGGCGTAAGTCGAAACTGAAACTGATGCATTTGTGTTTGAAAATTTTCAATTTGTAGCGATTTTTCAACATCTAGTCCCAAAAAAGGATCCCCCGGTAAACCCCCGAGGAAGAGAAGGAGGAAAGATGACCCAGGAGCCAGTGAAACCAACAGTTTTCATCGTAAATATGAAATTTGTTGAAATTTTTGGGTTTTTTGAGCGAAATTTTGAATTTTTTATCTTTTTTTTTTTTTTTTTAGATACGTATGTTATGAAGTTGTTTGATCGAAGTGTGGATTTGGCGCAGTTTAATGATGATGTGCCGTTGTATCCTGTGTGTCGAGCGTGGATGCAGAATCAGCCGCAAAGGGTTAATTCGAAGGCGAGGTCGCCGACGCCCGATGTCGAGTTGGTGGGAATGGATGTGGCGGATGATGGAAAAGTATGGAATTTGGTGACAAAGTTGTTAATTTTGACGTTGAAGTTTGAAATTGTGGAAAAAAATTAGGAAAAACTTTAAATTTTCTTACAAAACTTGAAATTTATTTGAATTTTGATGACAGAATTTGAAATTTGTTAAAATTTGAATTATTGTTTGGTTTTTCTTGTTTTTTTTTGCAAAAAAGAAAGAAAGACTTTGAAATTTTCTTACAAAACTTTGTTATTTTCTTGAAAAAATTTAAATTTGGTTTAAAAATGTGAAATTTATTGAAATTTACAGCAACACTGTGTTTTTTTGATGTTTTTTGTTGTTGTTTGGTGTCATAAAAATTGGAAATTTGATATTTTGAATTATGATATTTTGATGGCAAAAGCTGAAATTTGTTGACGATTTGATTTTTTGTTGCTTTTTTGTTGTTTTATGACGAAAAAGTCCGAAATTGTGTTGCAAAAGTTTGAAATTTGATCTAAAAATGAAGAATTTGTTCAAATTTTAATAGAAAATCATGAAATACCTTAAAAATTTCGATTTATGTTGAATTTTTTGTTGTTTTTTTGACAAAAAGTCAGAAATTTTATTGAAAAACTTAGAAATTTGATCAAAAAACTAAAATCAATTGAAATTTTTGTTGAATTTTTGCAGGAAGATCCAAAAACGAAAATAATTCGCCAACTCCCAGACCCAGTACCAAAATCCTTCTCAAGTGACATGAGAAAACCATCACCGATACCGCCATCAACAACGGAACCTTTCACACTCTCAGACGTAAAATATTTTTAAAAAACTCAACTTTTTCATCACTTTTCCACTAAAAACCTCAATTTTTTCTAGGAATCCGAACCAAACCGTGAGATTTTAATGGACAAACACTTAACTCGCTGGAAAAGCATTCGACAAAAGTAAAAACAAATAAAATTCGTCAAATTTCATTAATTAACTAAAAATATTCACAGATGGAAAGAAGCGGCCATGAAAAACGAACAACGATACAAAGAGAGCCTCGTTTTGATAAAAAGCATATTCGAACGTTAAATTTTGTAAATTAATACAATTGTATCATAATTATATCAAAATACCAAATAAAATTAAAAATAAAAATTTTCTTCGACTCCAGCGCCATCATTAATTTTATCCCAGTTCACTTGTGCATTCACAACTGAACTGGGAAATTCACACAACCAGCTTTTCTCATAACCACACACATGGCGACTGGATCGTGTGAAATTACGGTGAAATCTCATCAAAATCCGTCGTATTATATTATTTTTAATCGATTTTTATGAAACTGAATGGCGTCGGACGATACGAAGTTCGTAGTTGCGTTAGTTGTGAGTTTTAAGCAAATTTAAACAAAAAAAACACAATTTTAATCATTTTTATATTTTAATACAATTTCAGGCAGGTGCGATTGCGGGAACAGTCGTAGATTTAGCTCTGTATCCTCTAGACACGATAAAAACGCGTTTACAGAGCGCGAAAGGCTTCTGGAACTCGGGCGGCTATCGAGGCATCTACTCCGGCGTAACGGTCGTCGCTCTCGGGTCGGCGCCGGGCGGTAAATTCAAAATGAAAAAATTCAAATTTTTTTAAATTTTAAAATAATAAGACATTATTAACTCTTTCTAGCTGCCTTATTTTTCGCGACGTATGAAATGGTGAAACACACTCAAAAAAATTCGGTTATAATCCCAGAATTCGCTCGGCACATGATGGCGGCGTCCATCGGGGAAGTTGTTGCTTGTGTCGTGCGAGTGCCAGTTGAAGTGGTAAAACAACGCTCACAGGCTTCCAGGAGTAGGAGTTGGGCTGTTTATAAGGATGTTATCAAACTAGAAGTTGGTTTTTTTTTTTTTTTCAAAGGATTTGTTAATAAAAATTGATTTTTTAGGGTTTCCGCGGTCTGTATCGCGGATATTGGAGTACAGTTTTGCGAGAAGTAGGAAAATTTAGATATTTTGAATTTTTCTGTTCAACAGTTTGAATTTTATAGATTCCTTTCTCTCTAGTGCAATTTCCAATCTGGGAATACCTAAAAGTAATTTTTATTTTCATTAATTATAAAGGATTTTGGGTAATTTTGTTGATTTTTGTTGATTTTTAAAGAAATTTTGGTCTCGGAAGCAAGGAAAGGCAATTGATCCTTGGCAGTCGAGTTTGTGTGGTGCTTTAGCAGGTTATTTGTTATAATATGACTTAAAAAATTGTGTTTTTTAATTTTTTTGTTATTTTTTTGACATTTTTTTGAAATTTAGGTGCAATAGCAGCATCGGCGACAACACCGTTGGATGTAGCGAAGACTAGAATTATGTTAGCTGAGGTAAAATTTAATTTAATTTGTGAATTTGAGTCTTATTAATCAATTTTTTAATTTTTTAGAAGGGAAGTATTACATCTAAAGGTTACGTTGCGCAAGTTATACGACAAGTTTGGTTTGAAAAAGGCATAAGAGGGTTAGTTTTCAGTAGTGTAATTAATTTAAGTGATAACTTAATTATTTATTAATGAAATTAGTAAATTAATCACATAATCATAAATAATTAGTTGAAAATTAATTGCAATGAAATAAATCATTTAAAGCTCTCATTCTGATTACAACTGACCACAAATTAATCAAAAAATGACCACAAGTTGAAAAAAGTAAACAAAATGATCACAAAATGCTCATTTTAGTATTTGCTGTAACCGAAAACTCAAAAAAATCTGCAAAAACTCCAAAAAAATTAACTTTTTCCATAAAATCATACAAAAAATCCCAAATTTTCAACTGTATAACCAAATTCCACTGTCACTTTAATTCTCATCTTTTTCTACTCCTCAGCTTATTCGCCGGCATAATCCCACGCGTAGTTTGGATTTCAATCGGCGGAGCCATTTTTCTAGGATCCTATGAAAAATCAAGATCAATTTTACAACCACTTCTATAATCACCTGTAATTTATTATAATAATTTATAAAAATTTATAATAAAAATAAAAATCAGTATTTTCCAACAATCAACTCACTAAGCCTACTTCACTATTATTACAAACACATCAAAATGGTTTATGGTCGGCATGGTCATCACAAAAAACGCAAAAATTATTTCATCAATTTCGTGGTAAAACATGAAAACACATGATAATATATGATAATTTATTGAATTATCTAAAGGCAGGTGGAATGGCAGGTTTGATTGCAGATTTAATCCTTTTCCCATTGGACACAATAAACACAAGAAATCAAACTGAACATGGGTTCATCAAATCAGGAGGGTTCAGAAGGGTGTATTCAGGATTACCAGCTGTGATGTTGGGTTCAGGACCAAGTTGTAATGAAATAATAATGAATAATTAATATATTCTATTAATTTAATTTACTTTTCTAGCTGCTGTGTTCTTCGCAAGCTACGAATACCTAAAGCATTACCAGAGTCGGACGATTAAAGCACCGGATTTTTTAAAGCATATGGCTGCTTCTTGTTGGGCAGAAGTTGTAAATATGTTTGGATAATTGAATTGGAGTTGAAATTTTAATGTTATTTTAAGTTTGCTAGTTTTATTCGAGTTCCGGTCGAAGTCGTGAAAATACGTGCTCAAGCGACTTCGCTTTCCAGTTTGTTTATTTATGGTGAAGTTATAAAAAATGAAGTAAAAGTAAAAATGTATTTATTTAATTTAAATTAATTGATTATATTATTTCTAGGGATTTCCAGGACTGTATCGAGGATATTGGAGCACAATTGCGCGTGATGTATGATGAAATTGTTGTTTTTAGTCATTTATTGCATATTTTTTTCAGATTCCATTCGCTGTTATTCAATATCCAATTTGGGAATATCTAAAAGTAAATAAAATTATTTATTTTTTCACTATGAAATTTCAATTTTTTGAAATTTTATGAAGAAAACATGGGGGCAGCATCAAGACCGAAGAGTTACTGCATGGCAGGCAGGTGTTTGTGGTACCATAGCTGGTATAGCATTGTTTTTATGTCATTTATTAATTTATTAACTATTTTTTTAAATAGGTGCCATAGCTGGGTTTGTCACAACACCATTGGATGTTGCTAAAACAAGAATTATGTTGTCTGAAGTAGGAAAATGTTAATAAATTAGTTGAATTTTAAATTTTTATTGTTTAGGTAGGTACAGATATATCAAAAGGTGAAGTAAATAGAGTTTTATTTGAAGTTTATTGTGAAGGAGGCATGCATGGGTGATTAAATTACATATCTTGATATATATTAGGAATTATTAATTTATGTTAATTTATTTCAGACTATTTGCTGGTGCTGCATCAAGAACATTATGGATTGCTGCTGGTGGAGCAATCTTTTTAGGATCTTATGAAAAAATAAAGCATATTTTAATAGATGCACATGAGAAATTTAAGCATAGATCATAAGTTATTATAAATTTTATTATAAAGTAATAAATAAAATCTAGTTTGATTATATTTGTAAATAAAGTCCAAAACTGTATTTTCTGAAAGTGAGAGTGATTCTACAGTTTATTTTAAAATGAAACAAAGATTATTTTGAATTTGCCACCATTTTGATTTATATTGCCATCTGGTGGTAGATGGTTTATGGAGCGCTGTATGGATGAAAGGAAAATGTGTGTGTATGCCCAAATGTGAAATCTCAACATCAAAAATTGATTATTGTGTCAACTTATTGTGGCTTACTCATAATATGAATAAAAATCTTCAATTTAAGCATCAAAAGAAGAAAATTTACTGGTAAATTCAATTTTTTAAACCAAACTTTAACTGTTTTTAATGATAATTTACTCTACAGCTCAATGTATGGCAATAGCATAAAACAAATAACATGGCCACTTATAAATTAATAACATTTGATGTCACCAACACTCTACTCAAGTTTTCTATTCCTCCAGTTGAACAATATGCAAAAGCAGCTAGAAAGTACAAAATACCATTTACAGAAAACAAATTACCAACAGCTTTCAAAGGTCAGTGGAAGAAACTAAGCGAAAACCATCCAAACTTTGGTGCAACAACTGGGCTAAAGTCTTCAAAATGGTGGATTGAATTTGTCAAAGGGACTTTCAGAGATGCAGATTGCAAAGTAAATGAATCAGAACTGGACAAACTTGGTGAACATTTAGTCAATGTGTTCAAAAAGAAAGAATGTTGGGAAGTTGTTGCTGGTGGAAGTGAATTGTTGACAAAGTTGAAGAAAAAAGACTTTAAGTTGGGTGTCATATCAAATTTTGATGAAAGACTGAATGGGATTTTGAAGGAAGTTGAAATTGAACATTTTTTTGATTTTATTATGGCATCTTATGTGGTCAAGTGTAGCAAACCTGATCCAAGAATATTCAGTTTGGCTTTGGAGAAAGTGAATGGGATTAAGGCCAGTGAAGCATTGCATGTTGGGGATAATGAAAAGCTTGATTATTTGGCTGCTAGAAATGCCGGATGGAAGTCTGTATTAGTCTTAAAGAATGGAGAAATACCTGAAGAAGTAGATCCAAAGTTTGTTATTAGTGATATTTCTCAGTTATACTCATTTGTTATGGAGAAAAAATAAAAATGTGTGAAATAATGTGTAAAAAATATGTAGAAATGAAGTTTTTTAAGTTATAACACAACAAAACAATTACATTTAGTAATTTTCTGACTCTATTATACCACAAACAACTTTTATTTTCCATTTTTTCCATTCAACTGGGCAAAATCTGGTTTTAGAGCGAACTCAAACATGGCCGCTCCCTGCATTCGCTCATCCATTTGGCATTTATATCCAAAATTTAAACTTGCATCATCAAAACTAAACCAAATTATACAACGAAAGCTTCAACATGAAACACAACAAAATGCTTACAAACAAGTAAGATGTTTATCAAGATTTTCTGCAAAGAATTCTCATCGGAAAGCTGCTGATCAAGCAGACTTAAGGTTACAAAAAGACAATTTTAGAATAATTTTATTCACAGAAATTATTTTTATTTATTTAGTACCTTAACCAGAGCTGGCCTTCTAAGTTTCTTTGGGTTCAAACCCAAGGAAAAACAGGATGATGAACTTATTCATACCATTAAACTGGCTGTGTCAGCAATGGAGGTATAACTGAAACCTGACATCACCTTTGATTCATCCACATTTTCTTTTTCAGAAGGGTCACTTGGACAATGCAGAGCAAACCCTGCAAGTAGCTCTCAAAATGGCTCAAGAAAAAACAGAAAAACAAGGAATAACGTATATTTATGACATGATGGCTAATGTGTCATACCAAAAAGGCGACTATCGAAAAGCCGAAAAGCTTTTTATTGAAACTATGAAAAGGTGAAGTTGGTAAAGTGTTTGGAAAATTTATTCTTTATATCTTTATTCTTTAAGATTATTAATTTCTGGAAAGTTGGCTACTGACAATGCAGTAGTAGAAATATCCCTGAAGCTCGCCCATATCTACTCAATACTTGACATGGACAAGAAAGCAGAAGAAGGATTCTTGTTTTGTATTCGTACCCAAGAGAAGAAGTTGAGTGAAATGAAGGACAGTGCTGATGATGACACAAAGTTGTTGTGGGCAATGAGTGTTGATTACTATGCAAAACATTTGATGAAGAACAGCAGGTTATCGAAAGCACGTTTCTACTTTGAACAGGCATTGGCAATATCAACTGAAGTCAATGGGAGGAACCACCCCCAGACTGTGGTGCTTCTGAATGATCTGGGAAGTTTGTATTCATTACTGAAAGACCCTGAAATGGCTACCACTTACTTAAAAGAGGCTATATCTATTGGAACTGACATCAATTCTCCAGATTTGCCCAGTTTCTATTCAAATTTGGGAGCGGTCTACATACAGACGGGCAAATATGACGATGCTAGAGCAATGTGTGAACAGGGAAGAAAAATTGCAATCAAAATTGGCAATAGGGAAGCAGAAGTTGAAGCTGATGACTGTCTCAGGCAGTTGAACAAATCAAATGAAAAGGTTTTGGCATAAAATGTATAAACAAATATAAAGATTATAATAAATTTATTGTTATTAAGTGATTAAGTGGTTGTTTATTAAATTAAAAAGGTGGGTGGCTTTCTTTTCTTTCTGTTCTAGAATTTTGTTTCATTGGTTGTCGCTGACATTTGTATGAGTTATAGGTTTGTTAAGCAATAACATTTTACATACTTCAGAAGTCTAAAAAAGATTTATGACTTTTCTAAGTATAAATTTCAACATCATCCTTATAATATTTTTGTGACCGGGTTCCAACGTTTCCAGCCCTAGGGGAGGTGGAAGGTCCCCGGTCCCATGGGCACTAATAAATGAGTGACACGAATACTACTTCTTGCTAAGATATTGGCTTTATTCCTAAACCGGCGAACCGCATGCAATATCCGTGACTGGTACGTCTCGATCCCACGCCGATGCCGTAGCATCGGCGGGGGCCAGGCAATAAAGGTCCCCTTTGGCAGCTTACATTGCATCTCAACCCACTGTGTCGACACTTGGGTCCCACTTCTCCTTTCTACCACTTAGGTTCAGCAAACGTCGGCATGCAGAGAACGAATCAGTTGTTGCGACTTCAGTCGCCGGAATGATTCTCTCTGCAAGGCGTTTCCACACCTTGCTTTATGCACCTTGGATTGGTCACGCACTTCCTGTTCCGAGAGTACGGTTGATGACCAATCCCCTAGCGGTACGAGAGACGGTGCCGACCGGTGGGACACACCCACATTTTGGATGTTCAAAATTTTTATACAATGCATACAAATTTTAAAGATTCTATACTGTACCAGTTTTTCTATGGGAACAATTTTTATATGGAAATCATCAATCAATAGATTATGCTTATGTATGTTTCTGTTATTGTAACTAACTTTTGGATTTAAAAACACTTCCTATCTGAATGGGTAGAGTGAAAAACAACATTTGTGAACTTTATGCAGTTAAATCCTTGCTAACTCATTTAAACCAAACTCATCATTTCCTGCTACTCTTTGCAACAGTTTTATTAATTATAATGTTTATCATGCTCAACAGATTGATACAGTTTTCATACAGAAAACACTGTGCAAAATATATCTAGGTAAGAACAATTTGATTACACAAATTGTTCTGACCATTGATGCTGTATTGCAATATTTACTGAACAACAGTACAAAAGACTTCCATTTCCTTTTCACTGATGTCTTAAATATTTTGAAGCCAAATCACCCAACATTATATGTGGAAGAAGTTTTCCAATTTCTTTACGCTTCTTTATCAAGATTGGAATATTGGGCTTTGCAGAATAAGAAAAAATGTTTTTTTGTAATTATTTTTGATGTGACATGCACAGATTGCTCAAACTTGGAACTCTAAACTAAGAGACATCTACTGTATGTGTATGATTAATAGATAATTCAGCACTGGTGCCATACTGCAGGATCTCAATCAAATTGAGGTCACTTTATACCATATGATAAATTCATTTATTAATTCTGTTTTCAGTGCGTGATGCCCAAGGAAGGTGGTTTGATGGATGGAAATATTGTCTGGATATGCTCATAAAACAAACAAATTTAATTTCTATACGTGCAAACAAAGTGCTCTATTGAAAATAAGAGGAAATTATTATTTATTTTCTTTTTATGTATCTGCATTTAAATGGCACAATTGTGCATGTGTTAAAGGTTTTGTTAAAAATAATTAATCTAAATAAGCATGTGCACCATCCAAACAAAAATGGGTTTTCTGAGCGATGAAATTGGACAGCATTGAGAAATTCCTAACAATAAAAATTTTGTTATTCTGATCAGTTCCTGAGTGGAAAGTTAATGATCATGTATACAAAAAGTGCAGATGGTCAAAGATATCAAGGTGAATGGTTTAATATTAGTTTTTTCCTTTAGCATGATAAGTGCTGAAATTTGTTTTGCAAGTGAAACATAAATTAAGATAGATTTTATCAATTGCAGTATCAGTATTTGATCAGAATTTTTTCTTGAATTGCATTTTGGAATATTTAGAGCCGTAGCACAGGTTTTATTTACAACCTTATAGAAAAAGAATGACCTACTAATATTTATTAAAATGCCAGTCATAACACTAGATTTTTATGTTTAGACAATCTGCAATCCAAAGTACAGTTTTCAATAAAATTTCATTATTGTGTAATTTCAGCCTAAATCTACTTTAGAAATGCAAATACCTCCATTAAAGTGGGCAGTTTGTGTGCCTAATAGCTGCTCAGATGATGAAATAGCAAATTTTACTAGTTTTTTAATTGGTAATAAACTTTTATAAAATATTATGAACACCTTTTAACATTTATTTCCAGATTTTGAATTCTTGCGAAAACTCATTAATTTAACAGTTGTTTCTTGCCTGCCACACCAGAAGAATATCTGGACATTGTAATTCAATATTTGCATTTTAAGTTCAAATATACTGCATGCATGTACAGTTGCATTACAAAATGAACTAGATAGTCCATTTTTTGACCATTGTGTTATCATTACAAGCTATCAATTAATCTCCCTCTCAAGTAGAATATTAGATATCAGATTGCAGTTACATTCTCTTCTGATGCCAGTGGACTGAATAGGAGAAGATTCTGATAAAGAATCTGTGACTGGTTTGCAATGCAAGTACTGTAACTTGAAGTGCTTGAAGTCCTTAATGAGACTTCCTTAAGAAGTTGCAAGAATTACTTCAAAAATAAAAAAAATTACTTTAAGGAAAGGATCACTTATATGACAACCCATGTTGTACACTGTTTTTATAGAATAGTATATCCATCAATATCAGCCAATTTTTATTTAGAGCCACTTTTTCCTTACAAAAAACTGACAGCTGTATGTGGGATTAAATTCTTTCCTTGAGTAGGCAGGGCAAAACAACATATATTTGAACTACACGCAGTTAAACCTTCCTTCCTACTAAACCAAACACACAATGAAGGATTTACTACTATTTTTTGTAACTTTCTTGTTATTTACAAATGTGTGCCAAGCGCAAAAGGCAGATTTTCGACAGGCCAATAATCGTCGCAATATATCAAAGACCAATGTGATTTCTCAAATTGTGACGGCCATTGGACCAGACATCGTTTTGCAGTATTTGTTGGACAACTATACAAAAGCATCAGAATACCTCCTGAATGATGTGTGGGATACATTGAAACCAGAAAATCCATCTGAATGTGTGGAAGATAGTTTTCAAATGCTTCGAGCACTTTCAAGACTGGAATATTGGGCCACTCAAAGTAAGATAACGATGTATTATTTATTTACTCCAGCAAATTAATTGATATCTGACATTGCAAAATTGGAATTTACTAATCAATAATCAGAAAATCTGATTCTTCTCACTGAGCAAGGTATTCAGTCAAATGATATGTATGAATGTCATTTTATTGTACATTATGGAAATCCATTTCTGAACATTTCTTGGGCAGTATTTAAATGTTTCTATACAAACAATCTAATAATGTTTTCTGAAACATTTGTGAATGCTCAAGACTTTCTTTGCTACCTATACTTTAGCATTTATTACACGGTCAAGATAAGTGAAAGAACAACAACCTTTCCTAAAGATAAATTTTATGAAATCATGCCAGTGGCTTTTAAACAATAGATTCTCTGCATTAATGAATAGATAACTAAGTGTTTTATCTGAGAAAACTGTGGTATTGAAAATAATCCAAATTTGGATTCTTTTATATCATTTATTGAGGTAAAATGGGCGAATATCATGTCCTAAATTTGGAACATGATTTGCTCTTTCACAGAAAATCCAACATTTCATCAGGAATTATGCAAGCAAAATGGGAGAAATTGGACTGAGTTATGTTGAGGAAAAAGAGGGAGTACCGAGTCTTCTTGCTCGAGTGCGAGCAAGATTCTCAGTGACCGGCTTCCGAGGTCTCCAGCCCTAGGGGCGGCGAAGGAACGCCGGTCCTCGGTGAACGAATAAGCAAGGATACAAATGCTGATTCTTGTGTGTAGATTGGCTTTATACCTAAGCCGGCCGAATCCTTCGGAGCGTAAATGATTTTGAATCCAGCCTTAAAATCGGCCCAAGTCAAAAATTTTGCACCACGTGCACTTTGACCTTTGAAAATTCTAGAGGAGGTGTTAACCTGTCGAAAGCTTCAAGAAAAGTGAGACCTTCCTCTCCCGACTCCCGGAAGTAACCACCTGTCGCTAATCCCCGGAAATTCTGGAACGATGTCACAAGTCTGTCGCGCTTCCCTCCACACCCCAGGGGTTAGAGTCATCCCAACTCCAATGTTGGTGCTAATTAACCGACCCCCTTCGGATTAAAAATAATCCCCGGCCGAATGGAAATCCATCCAGGCGAAGATTTGATGCTTAATCCGGCTTGAGAATTTTGATAAAATTTCAACCCTTAA
Organism: Stenotaenia linearis; assembly: GCA_034700445.1. Classification (NCBI taxonomy): domain Eukaryota; kingdom Metazoa; phylum Arthropoda; class Chilopoda; order Geophilomorpha; family Geophilidae; genus Stenotaenia; species Stenotaenia linearis. Next base: position 489 of record JAQIXT010000883.1, on the reverse strand, counting down.
AGGTTGGTTCTCACATGCAAGACAGAATGACTAAAAGAATGAAACCATATGAAGTATTTCCTACTTGAAAGAATATTATGGAATTTTCTAAGGCAACAACCAATTGCAATGATTATTGTCCCAGAATGCATTGCAAGTGGGAACCTCTGAGATGGGTCAACCCAAAAGACAAAAGTCGAAAAGAATGCAATAATTTTTCTTTTATGCTGAAAAGAACATTCATTAAGAAATAACTATATTCTTTTGAGGTTTTTCTTACAAGTGAGAACCAACCTTAAGACTAAACCCGTCTAGATTTCTGAAAATTTTCAATTTCAATTGCTCGGAGATCCCAAACAGGGACACTTGGACATGGCAATGCTATACTTAAATGAAAGTACTCATTCTAATCCATAAGATTCTGATCTCAAACTGGAAATTCCTGATTTCACCCTAAACAAGCTTAACCTCACTAAACCTAAACCTGTCCTGAAGATGGTTTTGGTAGAA
>JAQIXT010000882.1:0-22620 GCA_034700445.1 Stenotaenia linearis | reverse complement strand
CGGCGTCGAGGTGACCGATCTTCACAGAGAAAAGTAAGAAAATAAAAAATGAAAGAAAATCGAAAATTAAATTGAAATTTTTGTCTTTTAGTGTTGATAAAATCACAATTCCGTCTGTTTTGGGTAAAGGAGTGTTGCGCAGGGTCACGGAAGTGTTCGATTGCTGGTTCGAGAGTGGCAGCATGCCTTACGCTCAAGTTCACTATCCTTTTGAGAATAAAAACGAGTTTGAAGACTCGTTTCCGGCCGATTTTATCGCGGAAGGCATCGATCAAACGCGTGGATGGTAATTTAATTTTTTTTAAATTAAATTTAACGTTTGAAAAATAATTTTTTTAAAGGTTTTACACGTTATTGGTCATGTCGACGGCGTTGTTTGGTAAACCACCGTTTAAAAATTTGATCGCGAACGGATTGGTTCTGGCGAGGTAGATTTAATTGATTAATATCGATGAAATTTATTGATTTTTTTTGCTTTTTTCTTTTAGTGATGGGCAGAAAATGAGCAAACGGAAAAGAAATTACCCGGATCCGATGGAGGTGGTGAATAAATATGGATCCGACGCACTGCGGTTGTATTTGATCAATTCTCCCGCTGTGCGCGGTGATAATTTGAAGTTTAAAGAGGAAGGGGTTCGAGATATCTTGAAGGATGTGTTTCTTCCGTGGTACAATGCGTATAGATTTCTCGTTCAAAATGTGGAATTGTTGCAAAAAGTAAAGATTTTTAAATTTTTCCATTTTTGATCCGAATTTTTGATTATTTTTTGAATTTTAGGAAGAAGGAGTGCAATTTGTGCACGATGAAGCTCGCGAAGGGTTATCCGAGAATATTATGGATAAATGGATATTATCGAGCACGCAGTCGCTTTTGGCGTTTGTTAAAAAAGAAATGAAAGCGTATAGATTGTATACGGTTGTACCGAATTTAATCAAATTTATCGATAATTTGACCAATTGGTACGTGAGATTTAACCGGAAGCGATTAAAGGTGATTTATTTTTGGATTTATATACGTTTTTATCCAATTTTATTAAATTTTATTATTTTTCAGGGTGAAAATGGTAAAATCGACTGCCAACACGCTTTACAGACATTATTTTCTGTTTTGTTCGCTCTTATTAAAATAATGGCGCCGTTTACTCCATTTTTAACCGAAGTAATCTATCAAAATATGCGTAATCTCTTACCGGAAAACGAACGCGAGAAGAGCGAACTGGGAAGTGTTCATTACTTGATGTTGCCAGCAACGAAGTAAAATTTTGATTGAAATTTTTGTTGCATAAAATTTAAAATGTTTTAAATTTATAGGATAAATCTTATCGACGTAGCTATCGAACGAGCGGTGTCGAAAATGCAAACCGTTATCGATTTAGGACGAATTATAAGGGATCGAAAGACGTTACCAGTCAAAGTAAATTTAAATTTTTGAATTTTTTTGATGTTTTTTAACGGAATTTGATTTTTTTTGTTTCAGTATCCAGTTCAAGAACTAATCATCATCCACAAGGACGAAAACGTTCTTTTAGAAATCAGAACACTAAAGACATACATCTTGGAAGAACTAAACGTGAAAATACTCACAACCACGACAGATAAAAACAAATATGGCGTCCAAATGAGGGCCGAACCGGAGCATAAAACGTTAGGCTTACGATTACGCGGCGATTTCAAGAAAGTCATGCAAGCTATTAAAGTAAAACGACTTTAAACACTCGAAATAAGCTTTTATTGATTTGTTTTTTGATTTTAGGAATTAAACGACAGTAAAATTCAACAATATATTTCAAAAGGAAGTATTAACGTCTTAGGTCACGAGTTAGGTCCGGAAGATTTACGAATTATGTACACGTTAAAGTCATCGCAGTTAATGGAAAAATTCGAAGCACACGCGGAAAACGATGTAAATTAATGAGAAATTGAGAAAATGTTTTGTAAAGTTGTTTTTTGGTTTAGGTTATGGTTATTTTGGACGTATCGCCCGATCAATCGCTTCTGGATGAAGGGATGGCGCGAGAAGTGATAAACCGTATTCAAAAATTAAGAAAAAAAGTAAAAATGAGTTAAATTTTGAATTTTTATTTGACTTTTTGATTTTTTTGAATTTTTTACTTCAAGGCGCATTTGGTTCCAACCGATCAAGTTGTTGTGTACTACGACGCTAAGCCGTTAGAAAATTTACAAAGGATAATCACGAATTTTCAAGAATATATCGAATCTACGACTAAAGCGCCCGTTAAAATGTTACCGTATCCGGATAATTCGGTTGTAGTTATCGTGGAACAACAACAGGTGTGTTTGTTTATTAAATTTATGTAAATTTATTCAAATGAATTAAACTTTTATGACTTTTTTGCAGTTAAAAGGCATCGATATGGATTTAACCATCGTCGGAGCACCGGGTTTCGTTCCACGAGACAATTTTAGCGATGCAAACGGTGAAACGGCGAAGAGCGAACCGTTTTGTCGATTCGTCAACATCGAGTATTGTGGAATCGAAAGTTTAAACCAAGTTAAAAAGAAAAAAGCGACCGTTTTGTTAGAAAATCCTGTGAATAAATCGCTTTTAGACTTCGATGGTCTACTTAAAGAAGTAAAAAACAGAAATTTAATTAATTTTCGGTATAAAATATGAAAATTTATCGTTTTTATTCATTTTTAACTTCAGATTCAAGTCATTTTTGGAATTAACAAACGGAAAGTGGATTTCCTAAGTAGTTCCTTGATGACGAAGACGAATATTTTGAATTTGCACGGAACTTCGCTTCACGTCGGAGTTAAAGGAGAAACGAAAGGCGACGATGAGCAATCAGAGTGCCAAGCAGCCAATTGCAGGTTCATAAATGTCGAGTTGGAGGATGGGAAAATTTTCGAAAAAGGGACCATTTTGTTAGAAAATCCCCAGAATCATTTTGTCTTGGATTTTGATGGGTTTCAGCATCAAGTCGAGTCGGTTTTTGGGTTACGAAATAAGAATTTTAAATTGTTTAACGATTCGAAAAAGAGTGCCGAAATGTCGACCAATGGCAAGTTGTTATCGTTTGAAGGTCAAATTGTATACGCTAAAGTGTTCAATTAGCGAAAATTGGTGTTATGAATAAAGACAATTGTAATGTTTGAATTATTACTCAGTTTTTAATAAATTTGAATTACAAAAATGGCGCCTTGTTAAGTGCCTCCATCTGGTTTTAAATAATAAAAGTTTTCTTGCTACAGGACGATCCTCGTTATCGACATTTGCGCTTTGAAATAAAATGATTGGTATAAAAATATAAAATAAATTCGTTAATAAATTATAAATTAAATGATAACTAAATATACAGTATAAAAAATTGAATATTAAATCTCGTTGGGTGCCGTCCTGTATATAGCCAAAGCGAAAATGAAATTTTCCTGGATTTCGAAGATGGCGTTCGACAATGTTTGAGTCGGATAATAAAAGCTAAATAGACGCAAGTTCCGAAGAGATAGTGTTTTAGCTGACGCTTTTTAGTAAGCATATTATATATTTTAAAACAAAAAAAAAGTTTTTAGGTTTCGAGCGCGATATATTATCAACGTTTATGTAAATTTTTTATGTTATTCATTCTCTCTTTAAGCCTGAAACACAACGTTTAACTCATTATTTGACAGGTGTTGTGTTTTATTATGGCTGAATGTAACATACAATCGTCGCCCGGATGCGGAAAAAGCGGTTTTGTAATACCAAAACTTGCAGACGGTAAAATAAAATTTAATTTTTGTGAATTTTTTAATTGAAATTTTTCATTTTTTGTTTCAGAGCAATTGTTTCGAGACGTGGATTTGAATTCAAAGCAGTGGAAGGTGGAACTTAGTCCGTTAATAACTAAAAACTTTCGTTTGCCTGGTTCGGATCAGAAGTTTGTAATAAACAACGTTAAACACGTGACGAATAAAAAATTGTCGCAAAGGGTAACGTGAGAAATTAGAGGTTAAGAAGTGAAATTGATACGTACATGTTTGAATTTCACACGTAGTACCGAGAGAAGAAACAGGAATATTCGAAGGACAGGGAAATTGATGAGGCGGTCGTGTTTACAGGATGCACCAAACAAGATATCGTGAGAAAGGACAATAAAATGTCATTATATTTCATTTTTTAAATGTTTTTTGAATTTTTTAGTGTCATAAAATATGTAGCGAAGGACTGAAGGTCGGAAATGTATCATTTACGCACTTGGGGGACGCAAAAATGGGTAATGTTCGATTTTTTTTTCAATTTTTGTAATGAAATTAATTTCTTTCCTCATATTTTAGGTGTTGTCGTTTGTAAACATCCCGATATTTTGTGGGCACATGCGTTAGACAGTAAAGTAACTTATTATTTGATAGTGCATAAATTAATTAGGGTAAGAAATATTTAAAAAATTAAAAAATCAGATTTTAATTTATTTTTTACATTTTTTTAAGGGGAAAATTAAATACGTCGCTGAAAATAGTTCAAATTTGGAACCAACGCCTGGATACGACTGTCACTTGGCAAAACAGACTCCAACTAACCCTAAATACATTAATATCAAACAACTATATGCAAATAGCCAGGTTTTTCTTCATAATTTCAAAAATTAAAATTAAAAAAAAATCAAATTTTTGTTTATTCAAAAGATTTATCTATACGAATACGAACAAGACGGTTTAAGTCAACGACCTCGTCAAATTTCACCCGTTTGTGTCGTTGAATTTCGGTATATCGATCCAAACCAACCAGTGAATGTGCCAGCTAAATTGAAGTAATTTTTTTATTCACTTTTTTAAATAAAAATTAATATTTTTTAAATTTTTCTAGTGCCGCGATAAGTACGACACCGAAAACAGTCAATCTTCGAAGTTCGGTTTGTGTGTGGAGTGGGCCGTTGATTCACGGCGAGAAGAGTAATTCGTTCATTGCCAATATTAACTTGATCTCGTACGGAATGCATTTCAAACCAACTCATTTGTAAGGATTTAAAACAAATTTCCGTTTATTTATTGACGTTTTTTCAATTTTTGGTTTATTTTTAAAAGGGGAAAAAAGATCCGTTTGACATCGATGTTGTCGATCAGTGAGATGAGGGAGCGATATTTGAAAAACATCAGCAAACTCTCGGTGAAGCACGAGTTTCACAACGGTCAGTTTTACCTGTCTTACTTCCAAATGATGTGCCCAGATGGATCGCCGGGATTCGATCAGTTGTGCTCGTATTTGGAAACCAGCGGAAATGTAAGAATAATTCAAATTTCGTAATTTCGATAATTTAATTTAAATTTTTTTAAATTTTTTAATAAGGCCGCCATTTGGTATTGCGGAAATCGTGTCGAAGGTGTAGTCGTGTCTCCGAAAACGACTGCTTTAGGTAAACTATTTTTAAACTTTTCATTTAAATTTATTGATAAATTTTATTTACAGGTGTTCTAAATACCCAGCATTCAGAAAACAGCTTGCATTGCTTTTTTGCATCGCCACATTCGTTAGCATCGAGGTTAACGTTGGCGCGCGGTGAGTTTTGATGGGGAAACAAAACTGTCGTCGATTTTTAAGGAAAAAAATTAAATTTTTTAATTAAAAAAACAAAATTTCAGACGTCGTTATGAGGAAACAAGTAGAAATTGCTGCAAATAAAGCAAATCCTTTTAGCGCCTTAAAGAGTATGTAATAATTACGATTGGATTACGGAAGTCATTTAAATTCGACCTTTCCCTTTCATTTCATACCTTATTTCTTGGTTATGGCGCTGTCTGATTAAATGCATGTGTGTAAAAGGGTCGACAAATTCCTTAAAGTCGAGCGTTTGAATGACTTCCGGTCGAAATTGCTAAGCCGAGCACCAGAATTTTTTAAATTTGTTTTAAAGTTAAAATTGCTGCTGTCCGACACGTTTTTTTTTTTAATTTTTTGTCTTTTGAAAATTGGATTTTAATTGTTTTTTTGGTTTTAGGTAAATTGTCGTGCACTAAATCGTCGACGGAATTGTCCGTGATGACCCAAAAGGGCGCCATGACCGTGGCTAACTTCGACGAAGGGTTTTTGAAGACTGTGCCGCCGAATTCCTTGGTTTCCTATTGGAAGTTGCGCGATGCTATTCAGAAACAAGCTATAGGTGAATGAAGTGGAATTTTGGCTTCTGGAGCGATTTGGAGGGGTTTGAATTGTTACTTCCGGTGTTGGTAGGGGTTTGAAATTTACAGAGTTGTTAGAAGTGGAGGTGTAGTAGATGTCCGGAAAATTTTGTGTTCGTGAGTAAACCGGAAGTAGCTGTTCGAGCTCGCTCTAAAAGCGGTGGTGCAGTGGTTTTGGGATTTAAGTGGAATTTGGGACTGATTTTAAAGCCACTTCCGGTTTGGTTGGAACTTGGAAATTTTCACGATTGTAATATTTGTCGGTATAGTTAATTATCTGAAAATCTTAGACTCTCACTGAAACCGGAAGTGCCGTTTCAAGCCGCTCAAATTCGCACTTCCCAACAAAAATAATTAATTTTTTTCTTTTTTAAATTCTAGACTTCCAACTAAAAAACCCCGGATTCCACCCGACACCCGTCAATCCTTGCGCAAACGTGTACCCACCACTCCCGGATAAACTCCAACCGAAACGTCCTCTCCTACCCAAACCACCCCTCCTACCCAAACCACCGAACGACCAAGTGACCAATCGACTACCGACTTTGAAATTAGATCCACGTTTGCGAACAAACAGCTCCAGCACCCCGTCACCGAAACCCCAACAACACCAACCATCCATACCGGTGCAACCAGTGCAACCCTCGCCACCGCCACCCACTCCACCACAGCTGCCGCCACTTCAACCACCGCCACCACCACCGCAGTTGCCGTCGAATTCGAACTGGAGTACGCGTTACACGCCGTATTCGCCGACCCAGTTCAGTCCGATCGGCGAAGATAACGTGGAAGAGGAGTTCGAGTCGAATTCCGCGAGAAGGAATGCTGGGATGACGATCGACGACGGGTTTTTTGAAAGACTTGGGGGTGGCGGTCGCGTCGTGGATTCGTCGATTCCGTTTTTGGACGATTCGAGGAACGGTGGTGGGAGTAATGGGAGCAGTAATTCTGCGGATGCGATGAAGAAGCAGGTGGAGCAGGTAATTTCGATGGAGTGTGGTGCAAGTTTTTTGTTAGTGCACATTTTATTGCTTGTTGGGCGCGTTCGTTTTTGTAATTTATTGTGTGATTTTAGTGTTTTGAGAGTGAAGTTCGTGGAAATTTGCTCGATTTTGTGTGATTTTGTTGTGTTTTTAGTGGAATTGAAGGAAAGGTTGATGGAAATTTAACGGAATTTAACGAAAATTTGAGAGTTTTTAATGAAATTCGATGGAAATTCGTCAATTATTAATGAAATTCGATCGAAATTTGCGAATTTTTAAAGAAATTGATGGAAATTCGTGAATTTTTAACGGAATTAGATGAAAATTTTTAAATTCTGTACCGAATTTGATGAAAACTGCCAAATTTTTAATAGAATCAGATAAAAAACAAAAAACTTAATTAAATTCAAACAAATCTCGCTCAAATTTCCTTTGAAATCACCCATAAACCAAAAATCCATCAAATCATCATCACCAATCTCATCACCAGGTTACAAAACAAAACCACGTGTCAAAGGAAAAAAAGCTAAAATCCATTTTCCTTTTTATAAAACCTTGAAACTTTCCTTGAAACTTTCCTTGAAATCAGGAAAAAAAACCAAACACATGTCACCATGTCACTTTCATCCACCGTCCCTCGTCACGCATCATTTACACATTTTGTCGAGGAAATGATAAAAAATTGTAAAATGTTGTGCTTTTTTAACGTTTTAGCTTTGCTTATCACACCCTATCACTAATCCTGCCTTAAATCACAGCTGAGGAAGGTAAAAGGCTTTTTGTAAGCACTTTTCACACTGATTACGGTTTTTGCAGCAAACAACAAACAATGTTGGCCATCAGCCGGTGACGTACGGTAGCATTCATTCGGTCGATGCTATGAAGTCGTATTTGAACGCATCCATTAATAAGCTGAATAAACGTAGAGAGAGTAGTGAGGATCGCGATGATACGGTATCTGATAAGCAAAGTGCCAATACACAAACATCTTCAACCGATCAAAGTGTAAGATTAGAATTATGGTTAATAATGTTTTTGTTTTGTTCGAGTGTAGGTTTGGAGGTTTCCGTTTGTGGACCGTTTTTTAAATTTTTTTTAATGAAGAAATGAGATTTTGTTGTGTTTTTTTTTGATTTTTTTGTTTGAAATTGTTGGAATTTATTTTAAATCATTGAAAATTATTCATTGAAAATGTTGAATTTTTTTATTTTTCATGCAAATACGTTGAAATTTATTCCATCTTTTATTCAAAAATATGAAAAATTTGATTTTTGTTGAGTTTATTTGAATTTTTATACCAAAAAGTTGAAATTTTCTCAAAATTCATCCCATTTTTTATTCTCTTAATATTTCAAAAACAAAATTAATTATTCATTCCAGATGTTAGCAACTATCAACAACACATCAGACTTCACCCGCACTCCACCCATCCAAAGGTAAACTCGCAAAACAAATTAAAACAACTCGGTAACCCCTCTCTCTCTTCTACAGCGAACCCCGCACAACGACAGCAATAGTCACAACGACAGCAAACCCACTCCGCAGACCCCGCTCGGAATCTCAAGACCAACCAAACACCGTCCCGACCAAACGCCCCAAACCGACGACGGACCCCCGTCTCCCCCAGACCCTCATCAACCCCAACTTTCAGAACATCAAAATCAAACAGGAAGTCGAAGACCAGATCGAAAACACGGTCCAATCGGCTTTAAACAACTACAAACTCGAGGAACCGAAAATAATCACCTCCTGCGCGAGACACAAGACCGACCTCCAACTCCTCAACTGGGCAAAGGACGATACCCTCCCCAAACCCCAAAATGGACAAATCAGCTCTTTCAAACTCTCCTCATTCACGGCCATCTACAACCAGGAGACGCGAACGGACCGAAGCGACGAGAAGGTGAACGAAATCAAAAACGACGTTCTGGGGTTCACCGACGAACTGATGAAGAAATTGGAGAACCAGCGCAAAGACGACGACGTCCACTCGCTCTTCTCGGACCAGGAGAACATCGATATAACGTTGGAAACCCTCAACGATCAGATGGAAAACTTTTACGCCGTTTTAGCGGAGATCGTGCCGGTCGATCTGCAGTTGCGGTCGATGTTTGAGAGGAAGTTGGCGAAGAACAAACCGCAGTTCGGTGGGTTGCGGAAGTTGAGGTGCATCGCGAACACGTTGAACGATTCGTTGTCGGATAAATATCTGAATTCGATGGTGAAGTGCGAGTTTAATCGGCTCGTGAGGGTCGTCGACAACTTGTTGAGCAGTTTGTTTATAGTTTCCGAAGCGAACGGGGATGCGACGAAGGACGAGATCAGAGACCGGTACCTCGAATTCCAGGGTTCGTTGCGGCGTTTGATGGGAGAATACGGGTTGGCGGACGAGGTCGCGAGTCCGTCGGCGGAGAGCGAGGCCAAATTGAGCATATTGGACAAACTGACGCATCCGAACGTGTTCGTTGATTCGATTTTGAACGAAAAACGACGCGAGTTGTCCGACATTCTCGACGAGATAACGAAGAAAAAGACGAACGGGAGGATCGCGACGTCCACGCCGAAAAACAGAAGAGTTTTCTCATCGAAGAAGCGGCGGAAGACGCGGAGAGCCCGGAAAGGGGTGGCGAACATCGCTCGAGGCGTCAAGAGGCTCGTGAGAGCGAAGGGAGCAGTGAAAATGGACTCTTCAAAGTGCTACGCGCAGTTGCGCAAGTGTTTGGTTAACTACAGACGGTTAAAGGAGTGCGAGAAGGGGGTCGCGAACGATCTCTTGAACAGGAGCATTCGGCGTCACTGTTTGTGCAAACAGAAGAGACTTCCGGCGAGTCAGAGGAAGTTGCGGAACAGACTGATGAGTTTGGGCGGCGCCTTGACTCAGATGTGCGGCGGTGGGCCCCTCCAGATGCGGCGGGTGTTGGCGAGACGGGGACTCGATCTGAGTGCGGAGTTCGCGCAGTTGGCCGCCGAGGTGAAGTCGGAGGCGGCGGCGCCGAAGACGGTGGTTCGGAGTCCCATGAGGGCGATGGCGAGGCGGTCGGTGTGCATGGAGGAGGTGGGCGAGAGTGCCGAGCCGGCCAAGGTAGAGGTTGCGTCCGAGGTGAGCGAAGATACGAGTCAGGATACGCTGGTGTTGGCGAGTACCGAGCAGGAGGAACACGAGGAGTTGTACGATAGTTTACCGGATGCGGTTAAGAATGGGGTAAGGAGAGGGTTTTGAGTGTGGGGAAATGGCAGTTACGGTTGGGTGTGCTCTCAAAGTTTTTGAGTTTCAGGTGAACCGGAAATGTCGAAGTTGGTCGGTTGAGTGAAATTTATTGATTTTTCGAGTTCTGTTGTAGTTTTGAGTGGTTTGAAATGGCACTTTCGGTTTGACCGGAAATGGTGTTTTTTGAAGCTCGAAGGCGGTCGGACGAGTGAAAGTTTGCATTTGGTGTTTTGTTGTGATTTTGTGAAAATCTTAGACGGTCAGGTAAACCGGAAGTGACATTTTGGCCACTCCAAAATGACTAGTGATTTTAGTGCTTTCTTGTAGTTTATAGCAATCTGCATGGCACTTCCGGTAATACTTTTGCGTTTTCGGAAGTGCGCTTTAATCGACTTTTTATTTCTGACTGCATGCCTTGGTCATACTAAAATTGGAATTTTGAAAAAAACATTCCATTTTTGGTTCATTTCCAGGCATCGCTAACCTTTAGTGATTTACCCCAGACACCCCAAGATGAGGATTTAGACTCGTGGAAAGAAAACAAAATTAACACAGATGTAAATACGAACAGAAAAACGAGCGAATTCGAACCAAACAACACCTACTACGAAGAGAACTACAACTATGGACAAGAACAGCAAACAAAACTGCCAAACACATACTTCGAACCCGAACCTCCGTCGGTGGACCAACAATTGTACGAACAACCGCTTCTTCCAACAATAGACACCTTATACTTTGTCTACGGTAACGCGACCAAAGAATGCGATGAAGTCAAGGTATAAAAAAAATTTTTTTTTTTAAATTTATTAATTTTTTTAAATTTTTTTTTTTGAAGGCGTACTTGAATTCGATGGGTCACCGACCGTACGGTTCGAATAACAAAGAAACGGTTGTGGCCGCGGAAAATGGAGTAGTGTTGTACGTGTTCGTGCATTCTGGGATGGCGGACGAGCCGCATTTGGTGCCGGATTTGTTGTCGTTGAAACAAATGCCGAATTCGCATTTTATGTTGTTCGACAGTGTGAAGGACTTGGAGACGCAGAGTTGTCGAGTGGTTTTTGAAAAAGGAGGGATTCTCGTACCCGATGCGAAACTTTTGCTCAATTCGTCACCGGGTATTGAATTTTTTCGAAATTACATCCTCGATATAAGGAAATTTTTAATTATTTTTTATTTTATAGGTGTTTTGATGCACGCGTTCTCGCTGATTAAGAAAAAAGCGGAAATGCAGTTTAATTGGAATTTGTACGTACATTTTCATATGATTCAACAACTGGAGAATTTAAGGTCTGTTATTGTAATTTTAAAAAAGAAAAAAATTTAATTTTGTTCAAAATTTTACAGTACTGCAAGACAGGGTTTAAAGTTAAACAGCACGTCAGCTGCCAAAGCGTCTGGAATCTTAAACATACTTAAAGTAAAAGAGAAAGACCTCGTTTTCACAATGGAAGCGCACAAATGCGATTCAGAAACAGACTCAACATCTCATACATTAACGTGTCTGCGAGATATCCAGAGACAAAATTTGAACTCATTTCGCCATATTGTTTACGTGTCTGGTAAAACAAAAACAAAACTTTTTTTTAAAAATTTTATTTACAATTTTTTATTTTCTAGAATTACCATGTACAGAACAACTCTCATTTGATCTACAACAGAGCGGTATTAGCGTTATGCCATTACCGGAAGTGGTAAATCGGTACCTGGTTACGAATACAACACCAGCCGCTGTACCGGAATAATTTCTTACCGTTCAATTTTTACCTTTAAGTTGTATCATTAAGTCAGCACTGATCAGTTTTTATACAAAAATGTTTCATTTTCATAGATTATTAATTAATAAAAAATATTATTATAGAAAGAGAATGAATAAATGTCAAAGTTATATATCGACCTGTACTTTCTCTTCGAATAAAAGTTTTCTTTTTATTTACGATTTGTCAATATTTGATGATTTGCGTATCTTTGAATGTGATGTTTAAAACATAAACATGGAATTAAATATTAACACCTGCGGCTTTATTCGTGAAACGTTGCGACAATTTAAATGGAAATCTTATGACGGTTGCAGATGTTTTTTGTATTTATTAAAGTGGTTTATAAGGGCTGGGTTTGGGAATTGGAAGAAGAGAATTTGGTGAACGAGCGAAATGAAGTTTTGTGTCATTTTGTTGTTGCTGGATGTGTTTGAGTGTGTGTTGGGGTATAAGATGAACGTGACTGCCGATCGAAAGGTAATTTTAGTGATTTTTGATGTTATTTTGTGATTTTAAGTTTTTTTTTTTCTTCAGAGGATTGGGTCGCTATCGATCGGGGAGAATGAAATTACTGATTATGATTGTGAGTTACTGAGTGATTTTAATAAATTTTAATATAATTTTAATAATAGATTTATTTAATTATTTCCAGCTTCTAGAGTTGAATTGCAAATTTCGACTCGTAACGAACCGTTTGAAACGCAAGGTAGGATTATAAATTATAAAATCGTAATGTTAAATGAATAATGGTAATTCTTTTTCGTTAGATTTATTCGAAGGTGATATTTTAAACGTCAATATGCAGGATTTGATGAGTGTAAGTTAACAAGTTTTATCGATTTATTTAAATTGAAAAATGTGATTTAGGGACAAATCGAGGAACGATTACTACAAAAACCATCAGAAACGTGGGAAAACGGTATAATTCCGTACGAAATATCTCCGGAATTCGGTAAGGCGTAATTTCATTTCCATAATCTAACCGAAAGTTGAATTTTTACTCCAAAATAATCAGATCCCGAGGGAATCGAAGTGATAAAACAGGCTTTCCTGCAATACCACAAACACACCTGCCTTAAATTCCTTCCTAGAGACAACGAAACCGATTACATTTTTATACAACCAGGTCAAAACGGGTAAGTAAAACTCCTTTAAAAACTTTAAAAAAACTCTACTCAAACTCGAAATTCAGTTGTAGCTCGAGTGTCGGGCGCCAAGAGGGCAAACAGGAAGTGAATTTGGGCACGGGATGTTTAATTTCGGGTATCGCACAACACGAACTGATGCACGCGATCGGTTTTTGGCACGAACAAAGTCGACCCGATCGCGACCAGTTCATAACAATCAAATGGGAGAACATTCAGGACGGAAAAGAGTTAAATTTCTTGAAACATTCGTGGAATTTGCTCGATTTATTGACGATGCCGTACGACGTGGCTTCCCTCATGCATTATGGACCATTCGCGTTTGCCAAAGACCCGCATAAACCGACGATTGTTGTAAATGAGGGACCCGAAGCCGATATGGGGCAGAGAAAACATTTCAGTAAACTCGACTTGGAAAAGATAAACAAATTGTACAAATGTGATCATTTGATTGACGAAATCGATATTTAATACGAAATAAAGTTATTACGAGCATCAATTATTGTTTTAAACGAAATCGATGTGGATTTTGAATCCTTTGTACGAATCGGTTTGGGATGCGAAGACGAAAACCATCGTACTCGACTCGGAAGTTATCGTCGCCCCTTTCAATTCACTCGCGCAGTATCTGGAATGAAATCGATTTATCGCTCGTAAAAGACCAAAAATTTAAAATACTTTTCTCCTTCGTGTAAATTCGACGTTCGTAATTCGAGATTATCAGATAAACATTGCTTGTTTTCTTCGGATCGTTCGGCAGTTTCAAAGTGAGTAAATCGAGCGCGAACTCTGCAACCTGCGGGAGCCTTCAACACAAAATTATTAATTTAACTACTCGGAAATCTTATTTTTATAGCATTTACCGTTGCAACCCACACGCATTTACTTCCTTTCGGGTAGTTTCTTGGGAAATTCGGCGACCGAATCGCTTGGGAGTAAAAAATCGGTCCGCCGCAAGTGAGTCCTTAATAATTAAAGGATTTTAATTTTTTTCTCATTTCTTATTTATTAACGTACCGTAATCGATAGTCGGTCTTCCTCCTTTGCAATGAAGCCCGGATGTTCCTGGTGGACAAACGCAACGACAGTTCTTGTCGAGGAAACCGCCGTTAGCGCAGGTTTTTTGATATGTGCAATTTTCTATTTACATTTTAAAGTTAAATTAAAGTAATTGAAAGAAAACATGTTTACCTGAACAATTGTACATCAAATTGGCCAGTTTGATGTCCGCAAAGCTCAATTTAACTCGTTGGCCGGTGGTGAAATGTTTGTAAGGATCTAAGGGGACGAGTGTGTTCTTACCGTTGATGGAAAATGCCTAAATTTGAAATTTTGTGAATTTTATTCTGTGACGGTAAAAATGAAAAAAGTACATTTGCTCCGTAATGCATGACAGAACCCAAATCGTAAGTGACGTTGTAATCGTTGACGTTTGTTTCTATGTTGAAATTGCGACGCATCGTTGGATAGATGTTTGATTCGATGACCAAGACGTAGTTATCGCGTTCTGGACGTGACTGCTCGTGATAGAAGCCCAAAGCGTGACCGATTTCGTGCGCAACTGTACCCAACTGCAAGGCAATGTTTTTATTTTACGTTTCGTGACTCAATTTCGAGCGGGCAGAAAAGCAACTTCCGGTTTAGTTGAGGACTCCAAATTTATGGGTCACTCGGATAAGTTGACGTAGTCGGAGCTCTCAGATTTTCCAATTTCTATTCAAACCGGAAGTCCTTTTTCTCTGCGCTCCAAATTGCGATGTGGACTTATTTGTCAAATTTGTTCCGATTTCGAGCGAGATTAAATGACACTTTCGGTTTAGTTGGGAATCCCAAATTTTCAGGACACTTAGATAAGCTCGTGTAATTGAAGCCCTGAGATTTTCGAATTTCTATTCAGACCGGAAGTTGTTTTGTTCCGCGCTCCGAATTGCGATTTGAGCAAATTTGTCAAAATTGTTCCGATTCCGAGCGAGGCAAAATGACACTTCCGGTTGAAATTTCACATCAATATTTTAAGAAAACGAAGAGAAGGTCGTCTAGTTGAAGACTCAGTGACACCAATACCCAGTTTCAACCGGAAGTGCCATTTAACCCAGCTCCAAATTGCGTTTTTACCCTCTCACAACCAACACCAATAGATATGATCTGCCCTTTCTTTGAATAATAAAGTCGACCTACATTTCCAAAACAACTAGAAAAAACATTAAAATACAACCAGACTTCAAACATTAAACAAAATCTCGCACTCACCCGCCTAAACTCTTAAAAATCACGTGCGGTCGTCCATAAATTTCGCCCACTTGCGTGAACCTCACGCAAGAATTCTCTTCCCAGACCCTCATTCCTCGCTGAATGGCACCAGAAACGTTCAGGGCTTTACAAACAAACGAATTTACATTTCCTCAACACAATTTCTCATTTCTCATCACTAACCGTCTTTATCGATTCTGTACTGAACCACCGCATTCGGCCATCGATACTTCTCGTTATCGATCGCTTTCTTCGAATCGCTCGGACCTTGAATGAAATCTCGTTGAAATTCATCGAGAATCATATCCCCTTGGTACAATTCGTGACCATCAGCATCAAATTCCGGATTCTCAGTTTCGATTAGGGAAAACTAGAAAAAAAATATGAAAATTGATACAAAGTAAAATCGATATTATTACATCCAACGGCAGCGCGTTCGCCCAAATGCAAATAGAAATTTGAAGATAAGCGGAAAACACAATGAGTTTCATTTCCTTCTCGAATGACAATTACTCGGTGAATGAACGAGGAATTATACAGAGTTTTATATAAGGGACGATGATGTTTGTTTATGAATTGATTACGAAATTAGAACTTCGATTCACGCTTTTCGAGGACACTGCCCTCGGAATTGAAATAAAGAGAAAAACATCCGCATCGAGCGGGAACAAATTATTTTATTACAGACAACACTAAAAACTCTTTAACATTTTAATTGAACAGTTTTGCATTTATAAATTGCAGCGCTCCCAATAAAGAAATTCCCAAATAAAACCCGACATTTCCAGCGATTTCACTGAAAAACGTCGACGCCGGATATCGGTGGTATTCTTTTATTACTTCTTTAATGTTACCCGAATATCCCAACTTTAAGACGAGATTGTCCGTGGTTTGATGATCCGGAACGAGAGTTGACGAGAAAACGAGAGTCGTGCACGAATTCGGGCAGTTGCAGTTTGATCTGTCGAATTTAACGCTCGATTTCGTTTGAAAATGCAACGTTAAGACGCTTTCCCTTACGAACAAACACTCGTTTTTGTTTCCTTTTAAAAACGGCAATCTGCAATTGTATTCCCCCGGTGTTTGCAACAAGTGTTTGTCGAGACATCGATTGATGCAGTCGATGTGTTCTTGATTGAAAACGCACGGACCGACGCGATAAAACTACGAAATTAAAATTAAAATTACTAATTTTTGAAAATTTTTTCACTTTTAATAACAATACCTCTTTAACTGCATTTATTTGCAATATATTTGTCTTGTTCAGGTTTACGATGTGATGCGGCAATATGTATTTATCGATTATCGGTTCGGGATATAAAGAAACTTTAGCCAGTTGTTCAATCCGTTCTGAATACCTCGGTTCTGAAGTCAACAATTCCAACAACGTTGACGATCCGACGAAATTCCACGAAATTCCTTTCGTCCGTACAGAAACCAGACTCAGTACCCGCTAATTTATTAATTAAATCACAAATTACGTACCATTCACATCAAACTTCTTACATCTTCCAAGAATCGTGTCCACGAAAGAACCTTCGATCTCTTTTTTATCGCAACTCGTGAATTCGCACTGAAAATGACATTTTAATCGCTCAATAAACAATTTAAGATTTAAAAATTAGTAATTTTACTTGTAATTGCGCCACGATTGATTTCACGCTGGTATTTTTCCACAAATCGTCGATCGATTGACCAATCGAATCAAATCGAAACCACTTTTTTCGTTTGTCGCAGGTCGGCTGTGCTGCACAGATCGCTCGGTACGTTTCGGTTAATTGAGATTCGGCGAACGGACAAATGTAAATCGTTGGTAGATGCAACGTGTTGAATGTAGACACGAGAACTTCCGAGCCGATTGGTGCGTCCAAGTATTTTTCGAGACAAATGCTGAGTTGCCAAGCGCAGGTGTTGAAACTCAGGACGAGCGAGACGAAAGAAAAGATTTTTTGCAAATAATTTGTGCTCGATTTCTTTTTTTTGACGATTTTACGAATCGGGACGACCCTGGTCCAGGTGTGTTTTGTTGGGTGGCAAAAGTAATTTGATTTTAAAGTCAATTTTAAAGGCATTTTGAGAGGATTTTACGTTGGTTTCGATTCTAGCTGTTGTTAGTTTGCTGTGGTTTTAACGATTTTGTCTCGATGTTAAATTTATTTGTTTGTAAATAAGTTATTGGGATGTTTGTCGATGCATTTCGAGATTGTTTTTATTGTAAAATAAATAGAAATTGCTTTTATCAGATTAATATCGTCAAGGATTGTTTATTGGTAAATTGATAAGCTATAACTGCCATTTTATTGATGTGCTTTAGTGTTTAAGTTTTGGAATTTACCACCAGGCAGTTTTATGCAAGCAATGAAACGCTTTAAATTTATTTTTTTTGAAATGCAAATTATTATTAGCAAAGTTTATTCATAGTGAAATGTAAATGAAATTTTAGGTAAATATTAAAAAAAAATACAAGTTATTAAAAAAGATTCACGCCTTTTTTGCAAAGATGGCCGACTTCGCGATTTAATTAATGTAGTTTCTGATGATTAAAAGTCATTGAAACACTATTACGAGTGAGGAAACCTTAATTTCGGTAAGTTTTATTCTGAAAAGTAATATAAACGTGATTTAACAGCTTATATGAACTTTTTAGGTCCGAATGTGAGTGAAGATGAGATTGGAGAAGATGCAAGACTTGCGAGCAAATGATTGCCGTACGATTGTAGTAAACATTTTTCTGTTTTTAGAAGGCGGATTTAAGTTTGTTTGATGCAAGTTTGACAACGACGCTTCGTGCAAATGGTAACTGTTTAAAATACATATGAAGCAGGTGAAATCGAAACGTGGTATGTCGATGAATTGATGTGAACGTGCGAATTTCAAAGTTTTTTCTTTAATTAATCGATTTTAAACGCATTTGTTTTGTAGATTTGATGCAACGGCGCTTTAAAGGAACTTGCGATAATTGTCGCTAGGATAAAAATGGCGCACCTGTAATCGAAATGGCGTTGGTGAGATTTATATAATTTAAAGAAAAATAGTAAAAATCGTTGACATTTATTTGTTTTTGTTTGTGATTCAGGATGCATCGCGTGTCCGAAACTCGTTTAACTCGAAAAGAAACAAACTTCTTCTACTAAAACAAAAAAAATGGCGAAATGCCGAATTCTCACACGCAATCATCGGTAAGAAAATTTTAATTAAAAACAAAAAAAACTGATTATTCAGTCGATTTTATTTCTATTTTTCAGTTCAAAGACTAAATGTCGACGTTTGCCTGCGACGGAAATGAGGAATTAAGATGAACGCGAGCGAAATTTCCAGAGTCAACAAATTCGATTTAGAATCGGCGCAGAATGAATACAAAAATTCAACGCAATGAAGAGATCGACACATAGTAGGATTAAATTACTTATTAATTTTCTTCCAGAATCAATTTGATTGTAAAGCTCATTTGAAGTATGTTTTCATTTTTGTGTTTTTTTAAATACTAAAACAATGGTTGCGAAGACAACAAGGGTACGTGACTCTTTATAGTTTTAAGTTGTCGGTCCGTACGGAATTTGGTTTCCGCTTCGATTTTCCGCTTCGCTTATCCGGACGGACCGATCGCAACCGCCAAGACAACACTGAAGAGTAGTTTAAAGTGATTTGTAAACTTCCAATGAGCTAATAATTTTTTTTGTACCGGAAATGATGAAAATTCGATATTAAAGGTAAGTAATATTTTAAAAATTTTTCCAAAAATTTAACATTTATACTAAAACAAATCAATTCGCAGATTCGTGACCCGGAAGATGAATTATGGAAATAATTACAAAGTAATTACACATATATTATTTAATTTTCATTACAATATTCCAGATTTTCAAGAGGGAAACACAAGCTGCAATAATAATGAACCGCACAGTACATAAATGTCAACTTTGCAAATCGATACGTCACGAACGTAAAAAGTACAAAAAGTAAGGCGCGAATGAATAAATTGTGCCATTGTGCTTTGTTTATTTCAATATTCTCTCCGCAGACTGACATCGCTGAATTATTAACGACAAGACAGGAACAGGAGCGTTTTTAGTCAAGTCGAAATGCAATTCAACAACTGAACAGCACTCAGAAGTGAAATCCCCAGGAAAAAACTCAAATTTCCAGCCATTTCGGTGAAAAAATCGGACAACGTGTACCAATGAAATTCGGTAATTACTTCTTTGATGTTGCTGGAAAAAGAAACTTGCAGAACTAAATAATTGACGAATTCGTTCTGGTAATTCGTGTCGCGAATGAGATTCGACGTGTAAACGATTAATTCGCAAGGCGATTGACAGTTACAGTTGGTTCGAACGAATTGCAAAGAAAACCACAAACTCGAGTAAAACGATTCGGTGACGTCATCGAACGTGTCGCAGTTTTGATTTTTTAGGCCTAAAAATGGCAATCTGAAAATTTTGAGTTTTGTGGGTTTTTTTTCAGTTTTTTGAATTTTTAAAAAATTATTTACGTGCAGTTGTTGGTATTGTTTCGAAGTATGTGGCCGTCGATGCATTTGTTGATACAATCGATGTATTTGTAGTGTCGGGTGCAGGGATTGAGGCGACGAAACTTTTTAAAAAAAAAATT
Source organism: Stenotaenia linearis (assembly GCA_034700445.1). NCBI lineage: Eukaryota > Metazoa > Arthropoda > Chilopoda > Geophilomorpha > Geophilidae > Stenotaenia > Stenotaenia linearis. The sequence goes on along the minus strand of JAQIXT010000882.1, from coordinate 2,546 downwards.
TTTATTAAAAATTTTTTTTTTGATTTTGTTTGTATATTACCTCTTTAATGGATGTAATGTGGAGGAAATTGGCTTCGTTCCAATTCAGTTTGTGGTGAGCGATGATGTATTTGTCAACAAACGGTACGTTGTTCAGAGAAATCTAAATATTTGTACAAATGTAACAAAAATTCAATTTAAAAAAAAAAAAATTTATTTACCGTGGTAGGAACGGGATATTTGGTTCCTTTGAAGTAAACGCTCGTCAACAAAAACGCCAAAAGCGGGTTTGAGCCCACATAATGCCACGATATACCTGTAAATTGATGTAAATAACGGTTTTGTAAGGAATTTCTATATTTTGCACCTCTTTTGTACAAAATTCGACATCTCCCATGAACCGAATCCAAATGCATTCCATTCGATGTGTCGAAAAACCCAAAATTATTTTTCGCGCATAATTTCTCATTCATTGCGTATTTACACTAAAAATTAAATCAATCCAAAATCGCTAAAAATATTTAAAAATATTAAAAAACAAAAACTTACGTTAATTAACCTCGCACCAAATTGCACGCTATTATTCCTCCAAAGATCTCTAACGGTCAAATTGAGTCTCCGTAACGGAAACTTATTTTTAACGTAACTTTCCTCGCATTCGTCATTTGTCGCACATTTATCGTGGAAAATTTTCGTCATTTCTTCACCGGCGTACGGACACAAATACACCGCGGGCATGCTAACGTTATTCCATAACGTAACCTTAATTTCCGTACCCACCGGTTCGTCCAAGTATTTTTGAAAACAGATGCAAATTTGCCACGCGCATGCGCAACAAGTGAGACACACGGCGACGGAGGAAATGAATTGTTGCGATTTTTTGGCGACGAGGCGAAGGGAGTCGAGGTCGTAAGGGAACATTTTGAGGTTTAATACGTTAGAGTGAAGTTTTAATGGATTTTCTTGATGGTTTGTTTGTGTTGGAATTGATGTTTATTTTTCATCATGGTAGTGAGTTTTTTCATTTATGATATTAATTGAAATTTTCAGTTGTTTGGATTGTTAGTTGGGGTAAAGTTATTGTATTTTTGGAGTTAGAAATGATTAAGTTGAGCTTATGATCCTCAGTATTTGTTTGAATAATCCCTAACTCGCATTAATATTTCACTTTAAGTTAATTAAGAAAAGTTTATTTAAGCCAGATTAATGTTTCATAATAGTTTAATAAGGTTTATTCATAATACTGAATAAATATATCATTTTATCTGTTCAAGTTTTTATTAAGGGTTGATGGGACTCTTGGGCTAATACGTCCTTGCACACCCTAACCTATATGCCCTAAATCCCCTGGGTAAGCCATTACACTCGTTCGGTTCGTGGACAGTGCCGTGACTAGATTTTTTTTCCTGGCCTGGAGCAAAAAATTTTTTATTTTTATTCTGAGGCTTTTTGAAGGCATTTTTTTAAGTTTTGAAGGCTTTTTAGGCGTTTTTGGCTTTGTATGGAGACAAAAAGGCCTTAAACAAACCTCAAAAATCCCCCTTTTGGCTCGGGACGGCTGCTCCAGTTTGCTCTTGTGTATAGTTATGGCACTGTTCACGAATAACTAAAACCAGAATAGAAAAAAGTAAAATTTTACTTACGATTTTGCGTATGAAATTCTTAAGTTTTGCCAAAAGCAAAAACTTAGGCTTGTTTTTGTGAATACAGGTAGAATCTTGTTACGACTATAAAAGGTTTCCGTTAAAAATGTCGTTATAACGATGTTAGTTATAATGCGATTCGACCAGTACCGTCCAAGAAATCTTATTTTGGCTTAGCTCTACTAAGACCGGAATTTGTCAAAGACGGGCAACGCTAAGTACAACTTGAATGTGTGCGCTCGGCTTAGTAGAATGGGTCTTGGATAAACGATGTCGAAGTGCAGCGGCGCACGGATGACTGTATAATGAAATGTCCTGCGTAAATATCGCAAAAACGACAATAATCAGAAAAGCCGGTCGATAATCATAACATGTTAGATACTGCCTAAGGTGGATTGGCCAATCTCAGATATGCCATTGCACGATGAATTTTCGAACATTTTTCTTCCAGTAAAGTTTAAAGAGGAAAAAATGTTGTGCGGTTTTTCTTTTTCTCTTAATGAAGTGTGGGTGGAAATGTTGCTAATCTGATAACCAGTTCGCGGTTCGTTAAGCTTTCTCCGCTTCGTAATTGAAGTTTTTTAAAACTACGAAGTTGCACATAGGCAAAATGGAAGAATTGATGGAGAAAGTTTTTTGCTTTTTGCTTCATTACACTCTGCATAACAAAGTGTAGAACAAGAGCAACATTTATTTAAAAGAAAATGAAAAAATTTTTTAATATGCCGGAACTAATGTTGACATTATGTAGTTTCATGCAAACTTAATTCGATTTCTACCATTAGAATCGATATTATTAAAATTAATTATAAAAAGATGAAAAATTATCATTATTCTTCATCATTTATTTTCGGCTTTAAATGCAATTTATTGTAATTAAATCAGTGAAATGTCGGACCTGCACCTTTAGGATGATATTGTTTA
>JAQIXT010000881.1:0-22621 GCA_034700445.1 Stenotaenia linearis | reverse complement strand
CATTGCAAAATATCCTCTTTGTGCATTCAAAACCAAATTTCCGCCCGCTTAATTTGTTCTGGAAGAGATTACTTCGAAATAAATTCTGTTTATTTTTTTGAAAATTCCCTGCTGATCCGTGCAAAGCGAAAGGCGCAAGTTGCAGCGTCACAAGTCAAATCTAGATATGCGTGTTTTTCATGACCGAGTATTTGTACAAATCCGCGATGAGCATGTTTGCTCAGCTCTTTTCCACATTTACTCGTTTGTTATCGTCGTCTAATTTAAGCAATTTACCCGCTTAAAACGACAAGAATAATACCGTACGCGCAATCAAATCCAAATTTACATTTCACGCTTGACGATTCCATTTTCCGGTGTCAATTTCACGAAACAAATACACCTTGAAACGAGCATTATTTGGTCACTGGTCGCATAATGTCGCGCGCATTGAGTTTGTGTCGTGACGTCTGTTTATGACACTTCTCGGATAGGTGTCATCAATCATCCTATTGCAATAACAACTTTTTGTTCGCACGACTTGAAATGTGAGTGTAATAAATATTCTATTCACCGCTTTTTCATTCACCGAACTAAATTAAATCAGGTCATTCGATGGGAAAATGTATCGTGTTGTAGCAGTAATGGGATAAAAGCTGCTTGAGAATAATTTGAATGAAGAGATGTCCTTTAATAATACAACACGATGCCTCTTTTTGCTCTTATAAAATTCCCATCACCATCGCGGCATGTTGTTAGTCTCACATCTACAAGATTATTATCGATACTTCCACGCTACTCGCAGGCTCAGGGCTATACACTGCTTGCAAACCAAATTAGTTGAAGTTTCAAACTTCACTTTTACCCCTGAAAAAGTTTCATACTATTAAATTTCAATTTGTCAATTCAATATTTCAATTTGAAAGCATTTTCCCGTTAATTTATAATAATGATGATAATGTACTATCTGTTTAACATGTTATCATTTATTTAAGCCTTAATATGTGCTATGTGTGAAATATGAATGTATTAAAGCGGTAGTAAATCCCAGAACGAATATTTTACTCGATTTTATTTGCATTATTTATCATTGACGTATTATGATGTTATATTTGCAAATTGAGTGCCAATCAAGATTTCAAATATAATTAATTTGTTACATATTAAATCGACTTGATAAACGTAATAATAATCAGAGTGGCGAAATAAATTTAATAACTATCTGTAGAAAATTAAAAAATTCATTCAAAAATGTTCTTTTTGAAAACATACTACAGTAAGTACTCTTCTGCATTTGTTCAGATATTTTTCTTATTTTTCAAAGTTTCGCTTAAAATTTGACTTTCAATTTAACTAATCAACTTATACAGATCCATCTATTTAAGAACCGTTGGTCAACAAATTACTTCAACCAGCTGATTCCACAGACAAAATGGATATACAAAAACAGAATTTAAAAACAATGAAAATTTCACGTTGCATATCAAATCTCATGTAATCCTATGAAGTCTCACAGTGACATCTCCAATCCAAAATATGGAGAAAGTTGCCTTTGCATTAGTTTATATGTGAAAATATTAATAGATTTCGAATCCTCGAAACATTTTGTATCCAATTAAGTGGTTTTTGGATTTTGGTATCTTAAAGTCACTTTTACTTAAGAATTTTTAATTAAACATCTAGCAAAGAGCCAATTATTGTGAAAACAGTTCGATATCAGCTTAATCACATTAATCACCAAAAAAAAGTGCAGTCTTCAGATGTTCTCTGATTCTTTAAGTAAGATTGAGCTGTTTTTGGCCTGAGATGAACAAAAATAGCTTCAATTTTTTTTTTAAATTGCCCGTATACTCACTCTATTTACAAAAAATCGAATATCGTATATCGAATCAGCCATAAAATAACCCAAAAATACGAATTTTCACGATTTTTAAACCAAATTAACTTTACCACTTAACAAACCCACACATTCGTAAACAAAATTTACACAAATTACATCTCAGTCCACTAGCACACTTGAGGAATCAACCGAGCGCTTTTTTGCGCTCCATTTCCACATCGTCCCTTATATGAAAGCCTATCACTTAAACTACGATCAGTGTCAAGAAAAATTCCCCTTCTTTATGGGAATTAATCCTCGCTTGAGCCTGCCTCGTGACGGCACCGCGCTTCTTCTATACCACCCTTTATTGCTCGTAAAGAACCTTCATCCCTCCCTACATAACGCACAGCGTCCTACACTGCTACTGCTATCACTTTGCCGTGACGTGCGCCGTGTCAATTATTCAGCGACGAGATTGCACCAATCCCACATCAGTTGGCAATGGGCCTTTGTAAACCTCTCCTCGAGCACTCTTCTCGACCCTACAAGAGATTCGCAGAGGAAAGGAAAAAAAACGTGCTCCATTTACAACGCACTCTTCTCTTAATAACATGTCAGCAAACAGCAAATTGCGCGCGCCATATGTTGGCCAAATCGCTCGCAAATTATAAATAAATAAAGCGGCACAATTGATTTTGCAGGGAAATGGTTCAACGGACTTCGCATGGACCCGGACGACATAGTGTGGAACGGAGGTCGTCGAGAAGTGCCGCAATCCGTGTGCTCGCAACCGTGCAGCATCGGACAAATCAAAATAGTCCAGCAGAGCGACCCGTGCTGCTGGATCTGTGCCCACTGCAAGGACTGGGAGTTCGTCTACGACGAGTTCACCTGCATCGACTGCGGCGAGGGCCGTTGGCCCCTTTCCCAAAAGACCAGCTGCTACGACCTGCCTCAACTATACATGCGTTGGAACTCGGTTTTCGCCCTCGTACCCGTCGCCATTAGCTGCACCGGCGTTGTGCTCACCCTCGGCGTCATCGCCGTGTTCATGTGTCACAACGACACGCCCGTGGTCAAGGCGTCCGGCCGCGAACTCTCCTACATGCTGCTGTGCGGGATCCTCTTCTGTTACCTCATCACCTTCGTGCTTCTGGCCAAACCGAGCACCTTCATCTGCGCCCTCCAGAGATTCGGTGTCGGTTTCGGTTTCTCCATCATCTACGGCGCGCTCCTCACAAAGACAAACAGAATCTCGCGCATCTTCGACAGCGCGAGCCGCTCGGCCAAACGGCCCGGATTCATCAGTCCGCGCTCGCAGGTCATCATAACGCTGCTCTTCATTTCCGTGCAGGTGGTGGCCACCGTCGTCTGGCTCATCGTCGAGCCCCCCGGAATCCGGCCTTCGTCGCCGGAAGGAAAACGGGACATAGTCATTTTGAAATGTAGAATCGACGACTCTTCTTTCCTCGTGTCACTCGTATATAATATGTTTTTAATTACCACGTGCACCGTCTACGCTATCAAGACGAGAAAAATACCAGAGAACTTTAACGAGTCCAAGTTCATTGGGTTCACCATGTACACCACGTGCATCATCTGGCTCGCCTTCATCCCTATTTATTTCGGCACGGGAAACTCATTTGAGGTAATGTACAATTTTTTCTAATTAATTTTTAATATTTTTAAAATCTCGCGCGCAGATCAATTTCATTTCTCATGGGGGTAGAGTGGGAATGAGAATAAAAATTTTAAATCTTTTATTGGAAAAGCGACCAAACTTTAGCTTTATTTCTATGATAAAACTGAAGTTTCGTTTTACTTTCAAAAATTTATGTCGAGATCTTAGATGTATGGTCCAAACTTTGTAAAAATTTATCACTTCAATTCAATATTTACGAAAAGTTTAAATCATTCAATTGAAAACAAGTCAAAATTCAGGAATAACCATTATTCATTCTAATTTATTAATTATTTAGAATGTGGATTTTTTTTTGTTTCTAAAATCGACCACTATCTTCCTTTTTTTTTGTTTTTTGTGTGCAATGTTTGTGCCAATGTCGCAGGCGATGGAACTCGTGATTGTGAACCAGTTGTAAACAGCTTCTCCAGTTTACAATCTCCCTCAAAATGGTTGCTATGAAATATTCAACACCAAACTTTTCAGAAATATATAAACAGATAAAATTTCATTTCTTGCCCACAAAAGGCTAAGCAGTCGCTGCTCACGGTTGCAAACGCAATTTCCGAATTTCTAACAGTGTCAACACAAACTGCATAAACATCCGATTTAATTATCGTGCGAATAAATTTATGCAATGTATTTTAAGTGTTTTCATCATGTTTTTCCCCCTTGTAGAATATCCCCAACTGGGAATTCAATCAAAACCAAACACTGCACGATCAATCGAACTTATGAAATAAAAAGAGCACTTTGGTATTCGTCGACTCGAAAGAAGTGACATTCCGATTCGAGAAAATATGAATGGGGAGAAACAACTAATTTCCATAATTACCACATTAACGAATCCTCATGGGATCGCTTAAAATGTGTATCTCCAAAATTAGTATAATTTGCACATAAAAAATCTAGTCTCGCTTTAAAAATGAGAAAAATAGCTTCACTATTAAATCAGTGCTATCAATTAACATCAATATGCTAATAACGCGTTCGCAAATTCCATTTGCATTCGGTCGAAATTTTCACGTTAAAATCCTTGCATTATTTATTTGCGGGTTGATGTAATCAGCTTAGTCTTAATCTTAATGAAAGTTTCCCGTTACACAAAGCTCATACCGGATTCAATTACGAGAAAAAACAGTTTCATCCTTTCATTGAATAAAAAAGAAACAAAAAAAAGACCCAAATGGTTTGGAATTATGCAACACAACCTCAACTTGAACGCCACAATTCCCCGAGCTCAGCTTCATCTAAAAATAGAACTTAACAAATTTACGTCTGAATTTTCCCTCCTCTTTTCGTGTTTACTCGTCTACTTTCGTTGAATCATTTTTCATGGTAAATCCCCGCATCCACGAAACCCCAGATGGACGGACGCATGAAATCAAAGTCGTCTAAGGATCAACACGAGCAAAACACGTTCGTGACACGATTCTAATACCTTCCCAAACTTGTGAGTGCAGTTGAACCACCAAAAATAAAAAATAAAGACACGTGCGGAAACACTGAACACGAAAGAGAACAAATAGAATAATAAAATCTAATATTCCACAGTAAGAAAAAAAAATTTCCAAACAAATTACAAATTAAAATTGCGAATAATAAAATATTCAAATTTAAATCTCGTAAGAAAAGATGGAACGCAAAATAATAGTTTGTATGCAATAATTAACCGATGCGCGGAAATTAAGCAATGAGCAAATGCAATGCAAATGCAGCTGCTGTTTGCTTGTTGAATTCGGAGATTTAAATAATTACAAGCGTCTACTGAATATCGTGCTGAATTGCGCTTCTTCGTGCAACCCACTACCCTCAATTAATTAAATCACCACAAACTTCGACCTCTCTAAATGAAGTAACAGTTAAAAAACATCATTTCATCACTTATGAGTTCATCGTAACCTAAAGGGGAAATAATTTCAAAAGACCAATTAGATTCCTCTAATTAGGGTTCGTCACATTCAAGCGAGATGTGTTTGAGGTAGAATTTAACTTCTTTAAATATTTGTCAAATGTGTTTTTAAGTTTCTTCAAAACTTTTTTGGCTTTTTAACAAATTTGATTATTAAAGTGGATTTCCACGTCTAAAATTCTTTTCCGCATTAAATATTTAAATAACTTTCCATTTTTTTTGTGGAAATCCACTTTTTCCTGCAGATTTACTTTTTTGAATTCCAAATTTGTTTTACTTTTACTTAATTGATGATTATTTTTTGACATATCACTACTGCCATTGTAGCTTCTGGCCACATCAAACCCTACACTTACCTACCTTCCCCCATCATCTTCTTACTTTTGTTGATATAAGGCGTAATTTATCTTATTTTCTTGCAGATCCAAATCACAACACTGTGCGTGTCTATCAGCTTGAGCGCATCAGTGGCACTTTTTTGCCTATATTCCCCTAAAATTTACATCATCGTCTTCCATCCCGATAAGAACGTGCGAAAACTTACAATGAATTCTGCAACTTATAAAAAGGCTCCTACCAGTAGTACGTGTGGTACTTCTGCCAATCACGGTAAGAAAAAAAAAACTTAATATCTGTAATTCTTAATCCGATTACGAATTACGTTCATCTCTTTTTCATTTTTTTCTTCTGACACCAATCGATAATTTAATAAAACTCCAAATTAAACCCTTAAGTCTTAAAGGGTAAATTATATTTTCTAATTTTGTTTACCTAAATTATATTACTCGCAATAAGTTCAAGTTTCCTTGTTAAAGTCGAACGAGCCGCGGGATCCTCGAAGGATTTATGATGTCATTAGTGGCACAAATCACTCAAATTGAAGTAAATCCGTGTGCTCTTACAAATCAAAAATATGTCATTATAAATATCAAAGTTAAAGCGATTTATAAATCAGAAAACTTAATGCAAGGATTTTCCCCCGCAGTTTTCTAATTAAATTACTATTCAAAATTAATTAGCCATTTTATAATTTACACGACCTTAAAAACCCATTCATAATTAACGAATTACTCCGGTTTTACCCTCTCAAAATTCAAAGATAACTTTAAATATTAAATTCAATTCCGAGTTTAAGATTTATCTTCTTTAAAGCTTAACGCGAGCACAAAGGAACTGTATTTGAACATTAGAATTAAACATTTGTCCTGAATGGTACTTAAAATTAGAAATTCGAAGGTTTATTTACTCAAACATGAATGAAATCTTAAAGTTTCTCGATTCGGTACAAAATGTCGAAAAAGTTAATTTCAAAGGGGTTTGCCGAAAAACATAAAGATGGCGCGTGCATGCCCACGAGAACAAGCTATCGTGTAATGATATTTCGACAGGGAAAAGAGATTGCTTTACAACTTCCAATTTCTTATCTGTGTTCATAAAATTTTCAAAATTCTTGTTGTGAATTATAATGCAAAAGTACGCCCTGAACGGTTCTCCAGGAGAAAGCTTTTCGAATGAACTATTGCTACTGTATCCCAATGATTATTTGCATTATTCAGAAACAGCCATCACTCTGCTCGATTCAATAGGGGAGTAACTGACTTGGCCGCCCGAGGTGAGATTCGAGCTGCGGAACTCGAGTCGATCTTATTACAATGCAGTGTAATGGCGCCCATTCAAGAACAAAAAAATTAAGCTCGCCGGGTGGCGCCATTCAACATTAAGCCTTGGGTTTTAGAGAAAATTAAGTTTAGAAACAACCCATTAAAATAGAAGTTTACTGACCTTTCAGTTGTTAATTAATAAATTTCAGCTTTCTTCATCAAAATCCAAACCCACAAACAAATATTTCAATCTGCACGTCAAATTCACTTAAACCAAACATTATGAGCTGCTCAAATAAAATAAATGAGATATAATAAGCTTTATCTAACCACATAATAAATGTTGATTTTGCTTCCTGAAACTTATCACGAGCATCTTTTAGAGAAGGTTTTATAGCATTCTCTAAAACTCGAGAAAACTGTTTACAGGTTCTCGAAAACTGCAGCAACGCTCATTTTTAAAATTTTCTCCAAAATGAGCATACAGCTCATTTGTTTATTGAGCACGTCATAAAATGTGGCCGTTGACGTAAATTTGACACCGTAAAAGAGAAGTGTTTATTTGCGGTTTAAATATTAGCTAAAAGCTTAAAGTACAATAACTCATTCGAGTAAAATGAAGTTCAATTTTATATGCTTTAAAGATAAGATCTGTTGTTTTCCTTTATTGGGCTTCACTGCACCACAAAAAAAACCATAAAATACCATTTTTCTACTTCTTTATCATTTAATTTATTATTGCACTAATATTTAATTCACAGCATAAGCATTAATACTAATATTATCATCACAGCATCAATCACCAAGGGAAAAAAAACCATCTGCGTTTGCTCACAATACTTTTGGTGAAATTAATTTTCTTTTCATAACAAATTTTTTCCTCTTCTTTAGAAGCTTCTTCTCATCCTTGTCTGCCGCCATCTTGACTTATTTTATTTACTTCTCCTTCAAGCACAAACACAAAGCATTTTCTAACACCCTGTAGCAATGTTCACCTTCTCGCCGGAAAACGTGAAACGAACACTTTTTTTCCTTCTGCCACGACCTTTCTGACATTTTTCCATCATAAAGCAAAGAAGCAGTTGCAATATCTTTCTCCAGGGTAAACATCACGTGAAGTAAAAAGAGAAAGGGTCATATACGTTTGTGTATAAATTTCCCCGAATGTATTTTCCAACTCCTATTTTCCCATCACCTTCAAAAAATTACCTCTCGTACAATCTCCGACAAATATTCGAGTTTGTAAACAAAAGGGCATAACACAGGGGGATATTTGCAATTACAAAACAAAAATTTTCACAGAAATTGCTTTGCAAATAAAACGAGTGAATGTGCATGAATAAGTTACAGGAAAGCTAGAAAAATCTTTTAATGCTCGAGGAGCTTGGAAAAAATCCACATCCGATTGACAGTGGATTTTTTTTCTCGTACAAAGTCGTCAACAATTTTAAATCAGTCAAAGAAATATCTCCAAAAGTTCCAAACAGTCTTTTGTTGCTTTTTATCTGTTAACTAGTGGTTGGATTTAGTTAAAATTTTTTTTTTTTTTTTTTTGTGTGAAATATTTACCGTTTGTTGGTTGTTTTTGTTCCCACGTAAAAAGAAATCAATGGCTGAAAAAATCAGTGCTAGAGTGAAAAGTATTGCTTTCTGCTCTTCCTGCAGATTATCTGTTAAAGTATAGGTTTTGGCTGGAACTGAAGGATTTCAAGAAAATAAAAAATCTTTTCCGTTTTTACTAAATCTTTGGTGAGTCTTAAAATAAAAAGTGAGCCTAAAGGGAATACCCTTTGTGTGATTTGATAATTATGTTGTAACTGGCTTTGTATTTAATACACTTTTATTTTTCTAGTAGTTACAATTGACCTTTGTTAATATTTACGATGCGGCCAAGCTCCGAGCTTATCAATTTGTACCACTGAATATCAATTTCGAATTAAATTATATTCAGCATTTTGACACTTGATGGTTTAGACATGTTTCACCAGTAAATTTCAATCCATATTGTTTTGTTTTCGTTTCATGATTCGTTGCTTGTTTTTCGAGTTGTTTACGTTTTAGCAAAAATACGAAAAAAAGTTTTGGAACTAAATTAAATAAAAAATTAAATTGTTTTCAAGTTTTTTACACGTCAAACTCATGCTATTTTAAAATTAAACACAAAGAGAACAAGGAAAACACAATTACTTTTTTTTAAAAATAACGTATTCAATATTTGTTTTTCACTTACATTTAATCAAAATAACAAGTGAAAACATCAAATTTAATTTTTTCATTTATAAAAAAATTAAATGAATTTAATTCACCATAACTCAGACTTAGCAACAGAATTCACTGACTTCCAACGATGTGTACACGAACGTCTGACTTTGCAGATAAAAAATATTTAATTTTATTAAATGCCCGACATAGTTACTAAAATTAATGCAATAATTAATAGTTTATTGATCAGAAAAACTGCTGCCCCTTAAAGGCTTCATGTTAATAAAAAGTTGGCTTCCACAATATACATGCTGCACTTTTACTTGGGAAAACCTAATTTCATTAAAGTTGATTCTTAGTGGGCAGCACAATAAATGCATTTTGCTTGGTAGTCAAAGAGTTAAAAGGTAAATTTCCTTGCCTTTGCCTATCTTGGTTCCCATACGTATATTGAGTGAAAATAAATATCTGTGAATCCATAAAGTTGGACGTCAAATACCAAAGACAAACAAAACTTGACATTTGATTCCAAAAACCATACAAATTCGCATCCAAACTTCAACTTCCTAATCACATCCTACGTTCTGAATTCACTTTTCAGTTAAAGGAGGGGGGGAAAAAAGAAAGCAAACTCGTATTACACCTTTAAAGTCAGTAAAAACGCACCTCAATTCCACCCGATAAATTTCAATCTAAACTCTTTCCATTAAAAAAAAATACTTTCCCAACTTCCCCATTTTATTTCCATTTTTAGTACAACTAACACTTGCAAAACATGTATTGGAAATTTGCAGACTCCATTTTCCTTTTACAACTCAACTTTAATGCGTTTCCATTTTCATCTCTCCAGGTGAGGATTCATACTCGATGGATCGGGTCAAATTACACGTGCAACACGCTGCACTCGGTTCGAGCACCACCAATGTCGATAGCAGCGATAATGAAACGAAGGCTCTCGTTAGATTGGAAAAACTGTCATGAAATAATTTCATGTCGCCTCATTTCTTTCTCGCTACAGGTAGTTCGGCCGAACAGGTCAAGCTGACGTCTCAAGGGATACCTCCACCCACGCTGGGGCCCCCGCCTCAACCAATAGACAACGAACAAGACAGTCTCACGTCACTGTGATGTATCCCAGTGTACACTAATGCATATTAGATGCTCAAAGAAAAGGCACTGCGAGGAAACGGAAGATGAAAAATCGCGGATGGGAGTTGGTTCTCCAACATCATCTCAGGAAAATAACAAAAAAATCACAAAAATAACGGAATTCAATGGACATATCAGCAATTTTCGTGGAAAAAAATCGTTAACGTCAAATTTAGTTTAGGTTGGAGCGATTAGTTCGTATTTCGATGTTATTTGTAAATATTACGGTCATAGAAATTGCGATTATATAAAAATTGTTAGAAAAAAAACTAATAAAAAAGGAAGCATCAGTTATTCCAGGGGATAAAATACGCTACATTCCAATATTATAGACTTTTTGTGTGTTAAAAATAAAGAAATCCTCCTTTCCCTCGTAGTTACTAGAAAAGCTAAGGCAATAAGGTAATTACAGTCACCAAATGCCTCTGATTTTCGTTTATTTTCATTAATAATTGTAACTTTTCTGAAAATTTTCGGTTTAATTGTTATTACATCGATTTACTTTTCAACTGTTCTCATTTTCCTGATAAGACTTAGTCCCAGAGGCAAAACATTAAGTGTTAAAAGCACACTGCATTCAAAAACCGAGTAATCATTAGCAACCGGTGCTACTATTAGCGATGCTTTAATTCATTGCCGCGCATGTTCATTAAAGGAACATTATTGAATAACCATTACCGAGTAAAAAATTTGCTTATTTGCAGCTTTTCAAATAAAAATTATCTTCTTTTCTTTCAATTCTTCACAAATAGCTCCTCACTGTCATTTTTTCTTCCTTTTATTCTTATCTATGATTTATTAACTTAAAAAAAAAACGAAAAAAACGCCTTTAATTTTGTGCAATACCGAAATTCTGTGATACTCAAATTCTACTTTCCTTGCTTTAAAACCTTGCCTTTAAATAAGATTAAATGTATAAATCACTCCGAATCCCTAATCCCGCACCAACAACGACAAACTTTATTTTCACTCAAGCACCGCCCTTTCAGCGAAAAATCTAATTCACATCTGCTGCTATACAATCATTTACTACTTTTATTCCCTAATTTCCCCACTTTTCACACGCGAACTTTAATCAGATGCAATACAAATTCTCTCCACCGCCCACGCGTTGTTCGACTACGCCATCTTTTTTTCTTTTTTTGTAAACACCACTTATTTCAAGCCGGGTTCGGCAAAGAAAAGGAAGAGGATGGAGAGGTAGTATTGGTGAGGATGAAGGCCTAATGCACAGAAGCAATTCCCGATCGATTTCCGTCAAGAAAGAATTACGATGTGTAAATATTGCAAAATGCACGCGTGGGAAGGCGAAGAGAAAATACCAGTCACAACCTCCGTTATTTTCCTCCCTTTTCACACCCCGATTTGTTGTCAACATGTTTTCATAACACCTAATAATCATTTTTTTATTTTTTTTAAAAACTGACCCATGAACCCCCCTTCATCGCTTTTATCTCTCAATAGAGTTCATTACGTAGAAAGTGACTTTTTACACATTGTAATCCCGAAAAAAACGAATTGTGTTGTTAATATTAGATGCGCTCAATAAGTCGATGTCCACTTTGCGTCCGATTCACACCAAATTGTACATAGAGACCAGAAATGGACATTAAATCCGACTTACCCTTCTTTCTTATACTCCCACGCTCCCTCGCTCTCTTTTTCTCTCTATATCAATGCTAATGCAAATAAATAATTCTGTAAACGTTCTATAGAATCAAATGACATCTAATTACGTCATAGCTCAATGTATATGTGATGACATGTTCACTTCAATAAAAAACAGTTTAAACAGACGTTTTTTCCCGGTAGTTTGCTTTTATTAGCGATTTCGCGTTTCCGAAAAAATAACATTATGTAAAATAAAAATAAAATGGAAATGGGAAACTTCATTTCGGAGCCTACATTTTTGATTACAGTCCCTACGGTTGATATTCAGGACGGATGGAAGCAAAAAGAAAGGAAAACAAAGAAGAAGAAAACCAATATTAAACAAATATTACATTTTTTCCTTAAATGTGACATGAAACTGAAATTTTCTACAAATTGAATTCGTGGACCATCAATCAGACGTATTTACACTTGTAATGTTACAAAAGGCTCGAAATTAAATCATAACTTTATTTTATACGAAAACAAAAGCTCCCCCTGAAACTTCACTGCAAACATCGGCGCTGAAATGGTCAAATTTACTCCAAAATGTTATTTCCGGATAAAAAAAAATATAATTTTTGTAAATTAAAACCGACTGCCCACATTTAGCTTTAAATCCTTTGTGAAACTCGTTGCAAGTGCAAAGTTACCGCTAACTTTTTGAAATAAATTTGAAGAAAAAAATTCTTTTCCTCAACAAAAACAATTATTACAGCAAAAGGACTTGCAGCTTGGAGTTGGAGGGTTAAAAAAAAAGTAAGAAGAGGTTTTAGTTCTTTTGTAGTTATGCACCTGCGCACACCCAAGGCTAATTAAGCGATTAAAGTTAAGATAGTGGTTGAGAAGCAAACTTAATGGTTCCTTTACTGCCGAGCTCGAAGTTGAACGAACAATTCAATTCACAAATGCCCAAAAGAAATATAAAAACATTTTTAAAAAAGTGGGAGAATTACAAAAATAAAAATCCTCTTAAAAATAAAATTTTTATAATTTTCTTTTTATGCGCGCGGAAAATAGAGGGCGCCACCGTTCACGAAGTTGTCGACCTAAGTGCTTTGAACAATAAAATCGCATCTTGATATTTATCCTGCACTTAAAAACGGCCAAATCAGGATTTGATGTTGCAATTTTCAATTTCCGTCGTCTCCCGTGAGAATTAACTACCACGCGATACTTAAGCGAAACATTTGTATGAATTAATGAGTCTAATTTCGATATATTTCCCGCGAGACATAAAAGAGATACACATTAACCGATCGATATTTCTGTAATTAACTCAATAAAAAACAAACTACAATTTTCTTATTTATTCACGCTTAATTTATTCCAACTCTTTAATCCGAATGAAAAAAAACTTTAAGAAATCATAAAAAAAAGTATTAAAAAAAATTAATCCGAGCACGTGTTGAGCAATTCAATTTAAAACTCGCCGACTTCCTCACCGAGATAAATCAAATCCCGGATAGTAAAGATTTAATAACACAATAAATAAATAAATATATAAATAAAACGTTTTTTAAAAACGTCAAAAAATTCCTCCAAAACCAATTATTTTCTAATTAAGACAAAAAGAAAAAATTTTCACGTTACGATGGATGCGGAAAATTGAATTTAAGCATAAAAAAGATGTGATATCCCGTAATATTTGACAGGCATTTCCCAAATGGGGACTAACAGTTTCAGCATCAAGCAACTAATTAATCCAGCGTCTCAGAAAATGTCTCTCAATATTAAAAAAAACTGTCAAAACATCTTTCCACCGTTTACCCATCACGCTGTGCCATCATCCGTTCTTTTTTCTTCTTCTTCTAACACCGTCTTACCTCGATACTAACCCCTTTCAATTATCAAGCACGGCTAAAAGCATGTGCTAGAAATTAACACCTGAGCGAGCAACGAGTGCGGGACGCGATGGAAGCCATTGATTTAAATAATTAAATGCCATACAGATGGTCCGAATGAGCGCGGAGACTGAAAAAGAAGAACAAGTGATCGATCCGGACGCATCTGACCGTTTTCCAATCACAGAGGAGGAATTTCAATCTCGTTTTTTCCGTTCTGTCAACTACAACCTTCGCGATGACATCCATTTTCAATTTTTCTATTAATATAATGAAATTGATATTAAAAAATCGCTTGACCGTCGGTTTGATAGCGTGAAATGGAAAAGACGAAACTACAATACGTGCGACACGCATGGTTAGGTCGAGGGAAGCCGAATCCTTCGTTATCCCGTATCTATTGCCGTTTCAATAAGCTCGGCAGTGTTTTTTCCTCAGGAACTCCCGAGAAATGGAATTCCACAAAACCAATAGGATCAACCTCAAAATTTAGAGAAAAAAATGACGTCATCAATTTCAAAACAATTTTTGTCTATTTACAACTAACTTATTTCTTTGAATTTCGACTTGGTAATTGACATGTCGAATTGATGAGACCAATTTCTTACTTATGACCATACAGCGCAATGACGAATAGTCACGGGGAAAACGCAGGCGCCACCCATCGTCATCGATTGACATCGCGGACCGAGCGAGTTTCACTCCACTCGCTGCGAGTCTTCCTTCCCGGAGGAAAGTCGAAGGAAAAGGGGATTTCGCATTCCCTCGTCGCTCAACTTCGTTAACCGATTTTTCTCCGACAAAACCTCAATGGCTGTTTTCGCCTGGCATTTGTTCGCCTTACTCACGTTGGTTCGCGCCGAATTCCGGGATTTGATGCCGGCGTTCCACGAGGAGAAGAAAGTCAGGCTGGATGGGGATCTGATTTTGGGTGGGCTTTTCCCCATGCACGAAGCCGGTAGCAGCCCGGACGAGATCTGCGGGCCGCTTAAAGAAGAGAAAGGAATGCAGCGGATGGAAGCGATGCTCTTTGCCCTCGATGTCATCAACGATGATCCCGACCTTCTGCCCAACGTGACTTTGGGTGCGCTCATACTCGACACCTGTTCTCGGGACACTTACGCCTTGGAGCAGGCGATGGAGTTTGTCAAGGCCTCTCTGACAAAGGACGTGTCCGAGTTCAAATGTTCCGACGGTGGTCCACCGACGGCTCCGATGCGAATGCCGGTCGCTGGAGTTATAGGAGCGGCGTCGAGTACCGAATCGGTCATGGTTGCGAACATTCTGCGGTTGTTTCAGGTAAAATGTCAACAAAACTTTATTATTTTTTTTTAGATTAAATTTTTTTAAATTAATCTAATTTTCTTATCGTTTTTTAATTGATTCACTTCCTCTTTAATCAAAATCGAATTTTTTTTTTCAAAAAAAAATTAAGTTTTTTTTTTGTTTTAAAAGGCCATTACGATGCTTTTATGCATAGAAAATGGAGGGAAAAAATATTAAACTCCGTTTCGTTACTGTTATGACTACTAAGTTATTATGTCTTGCCCGAAAGAGTTAGAAACCTTTTAGTGCTTTGTTCTCATTATTATTTAACTTGTTGCATCAATCACTCATTACTCAACCAAAAAAAAACCACAATTTCCTTATTCTAACAATTTTAACAATTTCAATTTTAACAAACCCTTAGTAATATAATCAATGACTGTTCCTAACCTTTTTCCTTTTCCTCTCAAACTTCCACTAATTTTACTTCCTTTCCATTTCCATCACTTTTTTCGAATTTCCTTTCAAATAAATCCCTTCTTTGTTACTGATTAACATCTTTTCTTCCGCGAAAAAATAAATCACCAAACTTATTCTTAAAAGAAATCCAATATTTAACGATGTCAAAGAAACATGATGACATTAACAAAACCAATCCACTCGAAAAACCAAACTCCGGAACCTTTTCATCAAACGACACGCACATCAAAGCCTCCCATTCATCTCGATACATCCGACTTCTGGATCCATCAGCCAAAATTGCCCTTTTTCCACTGCCCCATAATTGCTCACTGGGCACTTTAATCAAAACGTCACCTGCTTCTTCCACACGCATATTGGAAACACCGGAAATCCTCGATGCTCATCAATTACAACTCACCTCCTCATTGTCCAGTTTTTAAAAAGAAAAATGAAAACAAAATCTATTTTTGTGTTTTGGGGAGATCTTATCTTCGTCCAGCACGGCTTAATCCGATGTTTCTAGGGAAACTCGGTTGCTTGGTAAAAATGCTGATCAAGCCTCTGAGCGTAAACGCGAGGAGGGAATGAAGAAATGGTTGTTTGGGAGAAGTCATCAATCATAGAGTCTTCAAAGAATAAGAAATGCAAACACAGCTATCACGTTAAACGGCCATTTTAAGCTATTTTTACCTTTTTCATCAGTTTGAACAGTTAATTTAAACTCGATATTGATGGCAGACCCTAAAAAAAAGAAAAGCGTCAAAGTTCAATTTCGGTTTCTTTTTATAGCACGAGGAAATGGGCGATTTAGAGCGGGAAAAATTGAAAATGACTGAAACGTGTGAAAGTTTAGAAAATATAAAGCGATTTCTGATTGAGACATACAAATTTCAAACGTTACAGAAATCAAGAATAACAGGTTTCTGTTATTTTTGATGAGTAATCTTCGATCAATTGCAGGTTTCGCTAAATATAGGTCTTGCTATGTGATTTCTATCAATGGGAACGTAGGAATAACCGAAATAGTCAACAAGCACTGAAAGGTACTTAATATCAATTAATTAAACCCTAATTTTAGTTTTAAATTAAGATCGAATAAATTTAAATAAATGAAATTGCCGATAAGCTGCGGTTTGTCAGTGGAATAATTAATGAAAACAATAGATAACAGCTATCTTTAAACAACCATCATTGGAAAAGACAGCAAAATGGACGGTAATCGAAAAATCTTGTTTCACGAGAAGGACCAACTTTTTCCAACAAACAACTATAAATGTACTCGAAGTAAAGCAACAGATGGCACTTTGACAAATTGCGACTTTTACTCTTTCGAATTTCTTTTTAATTAAGAAACTTGCAACTCCATCAACCAAAAAAGAAATTTGCGAACTTTTCCGAGTTTATTCAATATTAAAATGCATTCTGCCTGACATTTCCAGCTTCCACTTGACCCTTTTCTCCAATACAAAAACACACCTTTAGTAAGTTGAAGTGCATTCATAATTAATCCAAAGTGCAACACAAACGTGTTGAATGCGAGATGCACAACTCGTTTAATTTTTCACTCGCATCCGTCCTTCCCTCCAAATATAACTTGCAGAAACCAACTTTTGTACGCTTACGACGCTCTCGAATCGTCGAGAGAAAATTAGCGAAACCATACTCCCCACCAATCACCATCTGCCGGTTTCACAACGCTAATAGAATAAAAGAAAATGAATCATATTCTAAAATTAATTCCATCTTTCATAAAAATTAATTGCGAACTCGAATCATTAAAAAAATGGAATTTACATACAAATCCCTTAAACGACGAAATAGAATTTCCTCACATCGTAAAAATGACAGAAAAAGTATCACTGCATTCATCACGTGAGTTAAACTTAGTAAAATTGCCTTTTCCAACCGCGATTCCAACAACAGGTGCATTTGATGACTGCAACTTAAACGACCAAGTTACGTTTCACACGTTATGCAAATCGTGCAATTTATCAATTTTCCTCTACGCAGCACCTCCGGGTACAAACTTCTCTTATTAAGTGTGTAATCACCTATTAAGTTTACTTAACCCTCAAACGACGTCGAAACCAATCGGCAAACACCTGTTAGAAACCCCCGCATCTTCTATCTTTATGAATCGATCGCTCATTCCCTATGATAATTGTTGCGTGACGTCACGATTCGTGCGTCACTAAAGTCGAATGGCTCACACCGAGATTCGATCTCCTTTTCATGTCCGAGAGAACAGCCGCACGTGACACCTGCCCGTTTATTTCAGTCTTTCATCCTCCAATGGTCCCCCCTTCTGCATCCTTTGCCTTTATTGCGTGGGTGGATGAGTGACAGGATGGAGTCGGACTGGCAGTTATTTTGGGACAATCGATAATTCGATTAGTTTGATTCTCAGACAAGGAATTCATATCGAATTTCCAAAAACAATATCTCGATGAGTAACCACCGACAACTACGACACACTTTTTTTCAACAGCTCTAAACATTTTCCTACATTTAGAAACAGTTTAAATTTAAATGTAAATAATCAATGAAATTTGATTCGGAGAAACATTAGAAGAGCAAATGTCAACTTTCTCGAAAGTCGCTTTAAAATTACTCTTTTATATTGGATAAAAGCTTTAGAAAGTTGTAAAAATAGTAAATTAAATTTCCTTAAATAAACACAAGTTCACGATTATAATTAAAGCATTCATAATTAAGATATTAAGATAATATTTGAAAAGCTTTGTGAATAAATTTTACATTAAGTAAAATTATAAAGTTGATATAAAAATCGTTGTGTATTTAGCTCAATGAAGATCATGAGCAAATTTAAGAATGCTTTTAATTATGTTCTGATACCTAAATCTTTTTGTTTCCAATTAGAGATTTTTCAATTTAAAATTGTTACGTATGACCATAGTAGCAATATACCCACCCACACTAAAGCCAGAAACTCCCATTAAACGGTAACAATGTTGGATCCTTCACTCACTGCAATTCAACTGTAAAAATACACGGAAACATCACTTCCTTATTCCGAAGACGTGGTTTAAAATATTTCGCTCGTCACATCTGTTACCCTAGTTAGAAATTCAGATCGAGTCAACAAAATATCGGTTGAAAAATTTACGGCTCGTATCATAAATTCCCCTCATACCTCAAATAAAGAAAGAATAATTCCAATTCCAATGATTCCGACATGTCGCGGATAAAAAATGTCCCATATCACTCTTTTATTCCTCCAACCGCACCCACTACTTAACAAATTAAACTAATTATTCAAAACCATCACTTTTTACTCAGAACGACAAGAAAATGAAACAAAACAGAAGGAGAATAAAAATTACATTTCATTTCCGCTTGACAAAACGCACGATATGAAAACCCATGTCGAGTGCTCCATTCGTCATAAACCTGACCACCCATTCTTCACTTCCCCGACCATAACTCACTTCAACCTTGAGATTTCAGATGCCCACCGAGGTACATTCAGGTAAACAATCCCGTTACATTCGAGTGGACACCCATCAAAATGCGACTTTGTGACTAGTTTCGCTTTACGTTCCAAAACAACACTAAAACCCTCAATCGAGACGCCGCACAATATTCCTCGTAAAATAAATAGAAAAAATAAAAAATAAGAAAAAGAAATAAGTCTCTCATGCTCTACTTCCTGAAACCAGACAGAAAATACTTTCTTACTAACAAATCCCCCGGTAATTGCTAATAACATACATTAGAGCCTCCGCTAACACAGTTCTAAGATGCTCGTTCTCGTCTCACCTTTAATCCTCCTCCAACCCCAATTCGGGCTCTCGACATGCTCTGAATGGTCCCGGGCAAACCAATGACACGTGAACGAGAAATTTTATCGCTTCCTCTGGCGGCTATAAGGCGAAGCCTCCCAATTCACAACTCCGAAGAATCTGTTGACGAAATGTTTTTCGCATGGCGGTTGGGAGTTAACCCTTTGGTTAAATGATGAAAAAAAAACAATTTCCTCAGAAATCTATTTTTTAAAGTTAACTCTAAAAAAAAAAATGGAAATTGATTTTTCAGAGTAAATCTTCGTCCCGTTTCGTTCGATTACTGTTTTTCTCGTATGCTACTGGAGAAAAGTTAATAACGTCGGGGATAAAGCTAAAAAATACTAAAACCTTTCAACAATATTTGAATAAAACATGACGTCAATCAATTTTTTTTGGATACACAGTGATGCTTTTAAGTTTATCCTTTAGGTATTTGTTGGAAATGTGAGTGAGATGGAAAAGGAAAACATAAAAGGAGGTAAAAAGTAACGAACTGATGTTTGAAGAGAAAAAAATTTTCAGCTGGAAGCTGAAGTTTGACAAAACGAAGTCGCTTTGCCTCTGGAGACGTTTGGCGGCATTGAGGAGAAATGCAACCAGCCAAGAGTAAATTGACTCACTTGATACTGTCGATAAATTCAGGGCGACAATCATCAACGTCTGTATGCCCGGACTGGAGGAATGTGAAATTTACATCCAACTTTTCAACTGAATTCATTCAGACAACCACATTTGAATTCAGACAAAGTGAAAATTAAAACTGTTTCAGCAAATCGACAAACTCGAGTTGACAAACAGAACTCGAGCACAAGTTGCTATAAAAGTCAATCAAAACATTTTCAACACGCCCCATCTTGTTCTTTTAGGATAGTGTGACAGAAGTTACCCGATAAACAAGTTCTGCAAACTTTTTAGTGCTGAAGATTTTTTGTAAAATTAAAGTTCATTTTCATTGTCACATTTTATTGCACCAAAGCAATTCCATGAGTTAAGATTTTATATTACATTTGAAACCATTTCTATCAATTCTTCTTTTTCGGGGCATTCAGATTTCCCAAGTGCATTTGCGTGGCATTTTCATCTTAATAAGAATAACTGAATGATTAATAGTGTAATAAATTTTTTCCCTCAAAATTTGTGTAATTAGTTCTCTAATTACACAACTTTGTAGTTTTACGGTGTTGTCCACTCGAAAACCTTCTTGAAATGAAACTTGTGGTCATTTTGTAAAAACTTGTGGTCATTCTTTTTGATTCGCTTTGCAAATCTTTTCCTGCAAAACAATTTTCCGTTGTTTTGAGGGCTATAAAAATACATTAGCACGTCATTTTGTATCAAGTCGTCCCAGTTGACGGTAATAAAGTTACGAGCTGCTTCTGCATGCGGTAAAGTTACGCCGTGAAGCTCGTCTATTAGCTACGCTTTTAACAGAATGGAGTAAGATGAATCGTCAAGTGTAAATTACCACTTGTATCTACTGCGAGGCAGCTGTAGCCGAGGCTAGAGTATCAGAACTACCATTTTTTAACTTTAAAAAAGTAAGAATTTATTAAATCCAGAAAAAAACTTAAGAAAATAAATTCCTAAATTGATAAAAATTGATAAAAATCACAATTCTCGACCTTAAAAAATGCCAGAAAAACTTTTCTATAAAACTTGGTTTACAGTATTATCATTTTTGATTTTAATTATTTTAATTTTCCTAACTTTTTAATTTTTTTTATCCTCCTCGCACTCTGATCTTCAACACACAAACCATTTTTACCAACACGAAACCACACTTTAAGCATTTCATTACGTTTGTTTACATTCCCTATTATTGTAAAACAGAATTGCGGTGTCACGAAAACAAAAATATAAAGCAGTTTTAAAGCTAAAACAAGATGACAGACATCCAAACTAATCAACCAACCAACTAAGAGGATGAAGTTGCTTAGTTATTAATTTGTTTTTCTTCTTAAATCCGCAATGCATTTTCTAACAAGTTGGATTCAGTAGGGAATCGGTGCAAAATAATGATCAAAAACCTACAATTTTTACATAACACCCAACATGTTTTCCAAAAAAAAAAAACTGAAATTCAAAAAGCAGAAAATTGAACGCATTCATTAATATATCGACATTCGATATTTATCATTTCAAGTGTTACTATTTGGGAATTATGCGGGTACTTTATTCATCGATTTTAATTATCTATTGAACTGCGGTTGATGATCAAAATATTGGATATCAAAACAATATTTCACAGCTGAAAAACAATTCACGCTTTATTATCTCTCGCTGCAACTTCCTCTACAATCCCACTTTTCTTAATTACACCCATGATTACACCTAACATTGTCGAAAAATTAATTACAAAAAAAAAAAATTTAAATCACTCGAATTCCTTCAGCTACGTTAACTCAGAAGTAATTTTTTTAGTGCAAAACCCGCTATTCAAAGTCAAGTTGCAACTTTCATTTTCGCCCTCACATCAAATTGATTTTTTCCCTTTTACCTACACCATTTTTCCTCTTCCATTCTTACACCATCACCTTATTCCCATTTGAATGCCGGTTTTCTACGGTAGGATGAATCTTCTTTAGTGACAAAACTTCCTTTCTATAAATCAAAATGTTGATCTGTGCAATACTTTTTCCCAATCTCGAGACGCACAAAATTGATTTTATTGCCTTCGATGGTCGAGTTTAAATAAACCTAACCATAAAATATAAAAAAAAATCAATTTCGTGATAAATTACTGCTAATAAATAGTTTCCAAACCGCTTTTAAAGTTTTTCCCGATACTTTAATAAGGAAAATTAAAAGCGGAATGAGGAAATATGAAAACTTTGATCATTGCATAGTTCCGAGTCCCACAAGTGACATTCTGTAGGCAATGAACGGTGAGAATTTTCATTTTACACGTATAAAGTCATTCAAGGTTTCAAATCACGCTTCACTTGGACAATTCTGCGCAGAATGAAGAGAGAAAGTAATAACAAAAGAAAATATATTTTTTCAATTTTATTTTTACTTAAAGTTGCTATTTTAAATTAAAAGTTTCCCAATCTTTTAATCAACAGTCAACACTCCGGCTTTCAACTGCTTGAGAGAAAAAAATTGAAAAACCGCTTTCAGTTGTTTGTCTTCAGATTAAATAACTGACCGAACACGAGCAATCGTTTTTTTCATGTGTGTGAACTTGGCCCAACAATGTTAGCCCACGAAGCTGAAAATTTAGTATTATTTAGTGCTCATTTAGTGC
>JAQIXT010000880.1:0-22631 GCA_034700445.1 Stenotaenia linearis | reverse complement strand
TAAATTTTTTCATGTTTATTTTTCATTTGATCGAATTTTATGCAGAATATTACAATGCAGCAAAATATTATACCTGTATATTATTTTATACAGATTTTTTTTGATATTTATAAGATAATTTTTTGTTTAAAATATGGAATTTGAAATCAATTTCGCATCCTTAAAAATTACTTGGAGAATTGAAAAACAATTTTCTTTCGCAATTTATTTTTTATTGAAATAATTCAATAAAAATATCAAACGAAATTTAAGACGTTTTGTTGACATTGTCTGTAAGTCCACACACACTTGCACATTCATGTATGCACCAAGGGCAAACCTAATGAGAACTCGAGGGATTTTATTTGCGTTAAATAGGCCGCTCGCAGGTGAGACCTCTTCCTTTGTATATTTTGTGTGTCAGCGATGTTTACTCACCAGATGGAGCACCGTTGTTTCGTGAGCTTTATGATAAGACAATAACAACACGGACCCGCTAATCAAAGACAAGCTGCTAGGCTCAAGTGAGCTTGGCGAGTCAAGCGTGGCCAGTCTATAATCATCAGGTGAACTGGTTTGCACGGATAGTTTAAATATAAAGATTAAAAAAGAGGGCAGACGGTAACACTTCATTAATGGGCGAGTGTTTACTGATGAAAATCAACTTGGTTTATCAATTGATAATTTCTATTGCCCTGTTTGCGCGATTCAATTCTAAAATCCTATTTGTTGATTAGGAATTTCGTGTTTTATTACGCTATTGAATGCTGAGGTTTGTTTAGTTCTACAATTTATAATTAACAACTTTGGCGAACTGGAAATTAACCAGCTTCATAAAATTACTAATCTTTAATCAACAATACACTCGATCGATTTCTACCCTGTAACTGATGCAAATTTCTGTTCTTAATACATGTTACTATAAAAATAAACACCAAATTTATATTAAATTTAAAAATATTTAATAATGTTTATTTACCAAATTTAAAAATATTTAATAATGTTAATTTATCAAATTTAAAAATATTTAATAATGATAATTTATTAAATTTAAAAATATTTAATAATGATAATTTATGAAATTTTAAAATATTTAATAATGATAATTTATGAAATTTTAAAATATGTAATATGTAATGTTACAGCTAAAAAAATTAGGAAAACTTAAGACAAACAAATCACTAGACCCTTTCTTTATTTAAGTTATTAAAACTTTTCACCTTTGCCCGAAGACACTTAGTAACAGCTGCGGTTCAGAATTTCACGATATACATTCGTGAGTGTACAAGGGCATAATCAGTATTTTCAGTGACCGGTGGAACACAACCATGCCTAGTAATCCGATTGTGTAGCTCCAAGAAAATCCTTCGTTGACACCGATTAGAATTGCTGTAAATCATCGCCAAGCCAGAACACTCTCGTTCTAACAACAACCTCATCACTCAGGTGTCGTGCTGAGGGTCTCCAGGTGCGAGTTCCGACTACTAACAAGGAATTTTTGTTAAAAGAATCGCTCATGAGTAAGCCAACATAGAAAAAAAGGTAACGGAGAAGGATGATGATGGTGATGATGATGCGAAAACCCCGGATGTCGTTTTAACGAGCGTTTGCTTTATCGGGAGAGAACGAGTAGCGTTCGGTGATGACACATTCTGATAATCGGTCGTCTCGTACTCGTGCCCCATCCCATTACGCATGCGCATAGATAGGCGTGAGAAGATGGTTGCAAAAGAAGAGAAGGATGGGTGTTCACTTGGATTTGCGCAGAGGGGAGTGTGGTCGTTAAGCTCACTTCGCATTTTGCATAAAACCCAATGAGAGCACGCGTTAAAAAGTAAATGAGCTTTTATCACTGGATTATAGCTAGGGGTAACCGACTGGCCTCGCATTTGGGACGCTGATCATTTGGTCATCTGCCTGCGCCATTATCTGTGTTTGATGCTGCGGTTTAAAATTCGAATTGACGATTTGAACACACAATGAAGGGACGGGGAAGGTTATTTTATGACTTTTATTATATGGCTTTACTAGATAATGTACGTTAACATTATTAACTTACAAGCAATTAGGATAAATATTATGGCTGGCTATTAACTCGAATCAATTGTAATCAACTAATCAATTATTACTATTTTATTTGAATTTTCATAAGAATGGCCATCTTTAGAATTTAGATTTTTCTTCACAACTTTAATATAAAAAAAACTATCTGGGAGAGGAAAAAATTGCTGCTGTTACTGAATTAGGGCAATATTTTTTATTTATTTATTAATAACAATTCGTTATGCCCGAAGTTGTGACCGAAATTGAATTTTTCGAAAATGAGTATCATTAAATAAAAAGAAGGGGAGGCGGTGGACGGAAAAGATGTTGCCAAAATCTCCGAGCTATGATTTCGCTCTCTGGTAACGCAACGACTGTTGGTCGCATTAATTATCGTCCTCTTGTGGCGAGGGTTGAGCGGTTCCTCCCGGCCGCACCCACGCACACGCAAAACCACAAAAGCGACGTCCACTGTTATAGGCACAATGCATTCTGCGAGCATTTCTTTTATTGTCAATTTGATTGGTTGTTGTACGAGATCTCGTGATTTCACTTCGCTGACACATAAGGGCCGATTAATCAAAACTTACAAGCAAGGAAAACTAAAAGCGCGTGCGTGCAGCTTTTATTGTAATTGTACTCGTGTTTTCTGCAATTCCATCGGCTTCCCTCTATTCTTTGTCCCACTCTTATTGGTCCAATCAAAATTGATAGCTGCGATATGAGCTGGTGGGGTGTGGTGGTGGTGGTGGTGGTGGTGGCGGCGGCGGCGAGTTTTCCGCCATATTTAACCTTCATTTGTCAGCCGATGAACCCACAGATATGGCTCATGGTCAACCCTCATCGGTATTAATGCGGTTACATGAAATGGTGAGGGATTATTGGAAAAAATTAAGGCAAATGAGGACAAAGATATTCAAGATATATACCGTTAGGTTGTGGAGAATTTTTTCCTCCCGTTTTAAAAGGAGATAAGGAAAAGAGGTGGGGTAGAGGGTGGGGACGATTTGATCTCTTGTAACAAGGAAGGGGAAAAGCGGTAGGATTGTATTTGCAAATGACAAGATCATTACGCCGATCGGGACATTTAGCATCCATCTTTGTGACAGAAAGCGAGGATCTTGGGATGTCGTGCGAGCTCACATCATACACACACCAAATTAACGCTATCGGAGACGAGCACCGTTGCGTCTAATCAGTTGCCATTGTCGGGAAGGCAGCGACGATAAATTGTCGGTAGAGAAAAAGTAAAGAAACGTTAATAAAAATATTTGTTTTTTATTAAGTGCCGTATGAAAAAAAGTAATCTTGACTTTATGTTGTTAAGAGTGCCATAGTCGCCTATGAAAATTTTAATAAGTTTAGATGTGGGGCAGGGGATTGTCTTGTTGAAAGCCCGCAAGAGACATTGAACCTTTCTTTTTGTTGCGGATATATAGGTAAAACCGAGTCCCTCCTGCAATTTCCAATTTGGCCGCTGGGAGGCATCGCTCAGAAATACAAGTCCTCTCACTGTATTTTCATCCTCATCTCAGCGCAAGCCCAAGAGAGAGGGCGCTCTCTAATGCCAGTAATTGCTTTTGCTTTGACATGTTGAGAATAAGTTACGTCAACACAGCACTCCACCCTCTTCTAAGTGCTGGAAATCAATTTATTACTAGGGAAACAATGGCAACATTTCATTTAACACGCGGGCTCATGATAGCTCCCCCGCCCACCGTTTGTAGATCAGTTGGGAGCCGTAGAAAAGAGGCAGCCAGTATAATACGGCCTCCTTTCTTTTCATGACATTGGATTAAAATTGTATTCAAGCACCCCTCCTCCCATCTCGTCTATACATTTACCCATCACGCTTTAATATAGACTAGTGAGAGAAGAAAATATTCCCGCCATCAAAGTTGGGGAGATGCTCTCCACTGAATATAGTGGAACTCGTTAAGTCGAAGGATGGAGACTACTATTTTTCTTTTCTCTCCAACTTTTGTTGCGTCTTTAAAAAGTCGAATGTCGTAAACATTGCCAACCATAAGACAGGTTTTACAGTTCTCTTGTGTACAATGAAAAAGTGAAACACCATTACTGTTTGTTACATTTCAAGAAGTGATATTTTCGAATTTAAATCGCACTTAGCAGTATAATACATAAAGAAAAGAAAATTGAAATTTAAAATATTAAAATTTAAAGAAATTAATTAATTAAAATTGCTGTGTTATAAGAAAAAATAAACATTTTTAATTGTTAAGTAACTATTTTAATACTAATTTTTACAGTTACGCTGATATTTTATTTCTATTACATGATTAATCCAAGTAACAATTCAAACAAATAACTGATAATGCCATTTATCATTAACGAAGTTCCCTTTTAACCACACCCCTCGCCGCATAAATTATTCGCCATTGTGCTCTGTAGGCTGATGTTATGATATTCACTTGAATTTACACCGTTTCCAATTTTATAATTAAATTCTATTTTGTATCATCAAACTGACACAGTTGGAAAACCAAACCAAAAAAGGTCATATTTTTAATAATCTCACAAATGAGACAATCGACTTCTAATGAGATTTTAATGAGGTTAACAGTTGCGCCTCTTATTAACCAACAACTGCTTCTAATGCAATTCGAGTTTCACTTTTCTTATTACAGAAAATCAGAGCTATACTTTATATTTACCGTTTATTGTTATTATTATTATTTTAGGTTTGGTTTCAGAACAGGCGGACCAAGTGGCGCAAAAAGCATGCGGCAGAGATGGCGTCAGCTAAAAAGAAACAGGAGGAAGCCGAACAATACCACGACGATTCGGATCACGACGACGACTTTTGCGAGCCGGACTCCAAACGGTTTAGGCGGGAGAGCAGCGAGTTGTTGCTGGGCGCGTGCAGCAAGGACTCTTCGTCCAGTGACGGCAAATCTTCCTAGGTGATGCCCTCGTCCTGACATTTCGGACAAAGGTCAGAGAGATACGAGACATTTCTTCCTTCCGCCATCATGTGCTGAGTCTGTCGAGTGGTCAACGAGTAAATTAAATTTTAAAATCCTGGTCATAGCAAGGATTCAACGATCAATTAGCGGTAAATTCGCGCAAAACTACAAGCGGCACCTTCAACTCTCATGTTCCTCATCAAGGCATGTCCTTTCGTAAATACTCTAGAAAAAAATGATATAAAGTTGTTTGAAATTTGATAATTTTGTATTGATGGATCTAAATTCATATTTGTCTTCGATTTAATCGAAAATGTTTGATTGCTACAAATATGGACAACAATTGTGTGTAAATATTGTGCAGAAGATATAATTTTTTTCAATTCTTTTTGAATACATTTGTTAATTTTCAATTATAAAAAAGTGAAATTTTTTTATTTTAATTTAATTTTTCTTATGAATGGTAAAATATAATTTACAAAATTTTAAAACTCTAAAAACTGATTTCTTCCATTTCACACATACAACTTCCTCACCCAAGAAAACGGCTTTCAATTGATCTATTGTGAGAGCAGTCCTACTGGCAGAACAAAGTTATTATTGTCCTCTTTTCCCATAATTCCTCGGCTCTTTTGACTGCTCATTTCACGGATGTGCGAATACGTTCTTTTGTATTCCTTCATCTTGTATAATAGCTTGCACCCCTTGATGAAAGTCCGGGAAGGGGATATGGATACGACAGCTGTCTCAATTTTTCACAAAAATAAACTCTAACAGCACTAATCACACAATTACATCATTCAATTATTCACTAAACATCGAGCTTGTATTATTACTCATTCAATCTACAAACTTAATTCGATTAGAATTAAAAACATCAACTGTTTTGTTTAGTTTAGTTTAGAAAAATAAAAAGAAGTGCATTCTTTTGACGCGCAGATTAATGCAATGGAAACATCAATTGTATAATTGAATACGAGTCACGTGACTCAACTCACTGGCCATTTTTGCATGTTTTTTAATTCTATTTTGTTCCACTTCATTTCACAAGAACGAAAACCCTATCAAAATGGGGTTTGTGAATAAAGAAGTGGGATGAGGTGGCGTGGACCACACCGCAAAGTTCCCAGCTGTTACGATGCAAATCTATCCCTAACTTGAAACTCCTATTCTTACTGGTATGCCCTCACCCCATTTTCCTGTCCCTTCTTCTCACTTCTTTTATACACAGTAATGTCGTGCTTTGTGAATTCCCATTAATAAATTTTATATTGTTTTTTTTTTTCATAAGTTAAGAAAAGGTGAAATTTTGTACGGTACACAATACACGGAACTTCGTATAACGATTAATTGTAAGGAACTTCGTGTAGATTAATATAAATTCCAACTTATTTCATCGTCGTAAAAATCTGCTTTATCCTGCGGTGTGTAGCTTGATAGAAAATTTTTAATTTTTATATTACTGGCAGTAAAATGAGGGGAAATTAATTATTAGGCCGTGAGGTATTGTTATTTATATCTAATTATTTAATAAATGTGTAATTATTGCATGGAAAAGAGCGAAAAATGCATAAAATGAAAGGTAATTTACACGCTAAGAATCAATTTCTCATTTGATGTGTGTTTTACCAGTGCACTAATAGTTGTCTAGAATTAGGCACAACAGTGTGTGGCCAACTGAATGCAAATTTAATTTGCTAAATGAGATTCATTGTTAAATTTCCTGTTAAACCTAATTACAAGGGCCTTTATCATTTTATAGTGGAACCTAAATGATAATTTATTCGTCGCATCATGCCTCAAAACGACCTCGTTTTCATTTACTGCTCTCATCTCCTCTTACAACCACTGTCACCCCTAAAAGGAAAAAAAAATCAAAACGCAAACACCTCACCTAGGTGCACGGATGCCCTTAGATGACACTTGGTCGCACTAATTTGTTTCAGTGAGGGCAGTCAGTTGCTAGTGAGTTGCTAGTAGAACAATGTTCTCGGAGATTTTATTGGCAGTTGATGCAAATAAGGCGTACGCGCTCAGCACAAGAGACGGCAGCCGCAAAGGGGTCGGGAGGGGGATGCAGGAACACGGCGCGTGTAATCACATCATAGCGAGTCGTCCTCGCTGCCACCACGGATTCGCGCGCTGCAAATTCAATTAAGAATGCGCGCGCGCTCAGAGGCATTCTCGAAAACGAGCGCCGTTGCTCGCAAGTGCGCGCATGGGCATTCGTCACTGACTTAATGCCAAGCTTTTCTTCTTTGTCTACTCCCTCTTCTATTTCTTCACATTGTATAGTACAGTCGACCTCATTAAACTGAGACATATTATAATACTTTTTTTTATTTCGCAAATCAATACCAAAAGATCTTTAACCAAAAACAGATCAAATTATGATTATAGCACTTCAATTATGTTTCAAACCAGTAACAAATCAAACTATAATGTTTAGAACCAAAACAGATCAAACTACCTATACGTTTTAAACTGAAAAATAAAATTATTATTAGCACTTATCTTTTACGCTAATTTCAAAACTAAAATTAGATAAATTTGTAATTCTAATTTGAATAATCATCGTGTAGCAACAGCGCACTCGAATATTTTCGTGTTGCGAGGTTATCACAAATATACCCTGTTTCTCCTCCCCTTCGCTTGCAAAGTGGTGCGGGTGGAGATCTCCCCACCCATGGCCGTGACACTTTCTGCGTGATTTGCTTCCTCTTTACCCCAACTTCCCCTTTCAATGATTCCCCCACTCCTCCGCTCTTCTATACCCTACAAATCACATCCCCTAGTTTAATTTGCTATGATGGAGAAGTCGAACCCGCCGCCCACGGACATTACCCATCCCTTTTCTCGTTGGCCGCATACTCAGGGCTGCGAAAGTTCCCCTCTGGCTCCCTACCAAGCCCCCAATGTACTCACAGTTACAACCCTTTCAACACAAAAGCCAAGTGCAGAAAGTGTCATTCGTCAGACATCGATGCCAGTTGCAA
The DNA here is from genome assembly GCA_034700445.1 of Stenotaenia linearis. Taxonomy (NCBI): domain Eukaryota; kingdom Metazoa; phylum Arthropoda; class Chilopoda; order Geophilomorpha; family Geophilidae; genus Stenotaenia; species Stenotaenia linearis. Next base: position 14,686 of record JAQIXT010000880.1, on the reverse strand, counting down.
AAGCCGCTTGTGTTAAAGGCGAAAATTTCATTAACTTCAGCATCAGTTGCGACTTTATTAGATTGAAGGAATAATTGGCAGAAAGAGGAAAACATTTTGAGGAAATGATTAGAATTTCTGTCAATTACTATTACACACAACAAAAACACAATCAAGTTGATCGTTTGCAATACTCATAATCGTATACGCATTAATTTAATCGACTTTAATTTCGGGATATTTCACATATCGCGTCTTTGAGCAAATCATGCATGAGCTTGGAAAAAAATTATTAAATTTTACCTTCTTAATTCATTTTTAGCGACTTCTCTTGAAAATTTAAAACATTTTTAAAATTTTGGTATCAACATCGGTACCGTACTTGTAAAATCAAGGTCCAGCCATTGAATTTTAAAAACATTTCTGTACTCTTAGTTATCTGCTTCGATTTTTAAAACGCATCACATCAAGTTCGGTTTAGTTCTGGGATTTTTAGAAGTAATTTTTCGACTCTCGGCATTTCCATTAAATTACAATGAATTATAAAAAAAATGTAGAAATAACCTAATTTCCCGATACTTCTCGAATAACTAGTGTTGAAAATTTCCCGGAAAAACTAAACTACGGTATCTCAGAAAGTAAATGTCTCGTATAATTCACAATAGTTTGCGAGCAAAATTAAATTCATTACGGATATTATTGAGTAATTTATTTTTTCGCGGCCCATTGTAGGATTGCCTGAGTAATACGTGAACAAAAATATTTTTCCACTTATTCGGATTCTGGCTCCACGCTATATCGTATGAAACAATCATAAATTCGGCTCACGAGGTAAACGCGTGCGTGTGGTTCGCGCACATTTGTTCCTGAGTTTTCACACGTGGTTAGTAATTGCGTTATGAAACTTTTTCAGCAACATGGAGGTAGGAGGGTTATTTAATATCCAAGTCTTGAATAATGGTGTGCCTCGTTGCAATTCCAGGGGAGACGGCGCTGCTATATTTTTGATGGCAAAATTTAGTCAAAAATGATGAGTTGTTTATGTAGGGTTAGATTTTTTCTTTTTTTTTATTACCAAAAATTTAAATATATTTTTTCTATTACATTTTTTCATTGGAAGGAGTGCAATTACCAATAAATCTTCTCCCCATTTTAATTGAATCTGGGAAAACAAATATGTAATAAAAAGTCAGTGACCAGTAATTTAATTTTTCAAAAAAAAAAGTTACAATTTTCACACAAAAAAAAGGTTTTCATAATGACCACCGAATGAAAACAGGTCAGCTTGTATTAAAAAAAAAAGGATTCGATGGGGAGATTTAATGAATTTCAGGCAACAGCAGCAGCAGCGTGGATATGAAAACTGACCCACACAACCACAAATTATGCACCAAAAAATTAATATCACGTGACAGCCGAGGTTAATGGCTTTCCAAGAGGCTACTAATATTGATTCAGTAAAATTTAAAAATACTTTTTCCTGTTTTTTTTCCAACTTAATAAAAAAAGTATCCAAACGTTTTAAAAATCAGTTTCAATCGACACCCATTGACCACAGCAATGGTCATTTTGGTGACATACATACGTAGAAATGAAATCGCCCAGAATATAGTAAATGGTTACCAGGTGTTCAAAGGTGCGGTTTTCTTGCGCGCTTTCTTTTCAAATGTGCACATGAAAAACACTCCAGGAGTTACCGCGCGGTGAAAACAACCGCCCCGAAATTCCCTGCTCACATTGGAAAAGTCACATTTGAGAAACTTAATATTTGTAAATGAGTTAAGACCCTTTGCCGAATTGTATGCGGTTTACCAGTTTAGCGTTACTTTTTAAATATTTAATGAATTTTGATTGAAATTCAACTTATAAATAAAAAATGCCTAAAGGTTCCTTCAGTTTGCAATGCCCGAGTGGTGCGATTATGATGTGAGTCTCTTGTGACCTTACTGTTCATCCATTTTACGGCCAATGGACATCAGTTACGAATCATAAGTGCTGATTCATCGCGCGCCCAAAACGAAATAAATGGAAGACCAACAACATGGCGATTACAAAATAGAGCTTCTTTTACGGACTTGTATTTTCGAATTCGCAATCGGGGTTAAAAGTAGATAGTGAAGAATAAGTTAATACAAAATTAGTATGAGTAAAAATGATAGAGGTGGATTAAATCACTCGTAACCCTTTGAAATAATAATGCTTCGTTTTATTCCGTGAAATTACAGTCGCCATTCAAAGTTACAAGCGTCATATCAAACATATGTCGCTCCAGAGAGAGAGCTTTTCTCGCTAGAGCGCACCAACTCAATAAATGATTTATGAATTAATACAAAAACACTCGATTCAAAACCCAACAAAAAATGTCAAAAATGATGAGAGATTCGGTTTTTTGTCTTTATGTTGGGGTTCTTAAGTTGGAGTTTTTAAGAAGGATTTATGATCTTTAAAGATACAATTTTCACCCGTAATATAGGAGCTCGGGTATCTGCTCTATACTCACCACGCTTTAGAGAGAAAGAGCCATTAAGCAGCCTTGAGTCGTGTGGAAGAAAATGTTTTAGGCAAATTTTCAATTCCTTTTTTTTAAAATGAAAGATTTCGATAATAATAAAGAAAATTTAAATTTTAACTCCACACCTACAAGTTTATTTACTGGTGCGCGTGAAATTGCAAAATCTGCATTTTTTTTCTTTGTCAGGATTTGTGAAATAATTTCATCGCAAAATGTTTTTAATTCGAGTTGCTCGGGTTGTTTTTATTGTGTGAGTAAATTATGCAAATATAAAGTGACAAAAAACAGCGGAAAAGAATAATAAACAGGTCTCTTATAAGAAGAAAAAATGAAAGCATCTCATTGGAATTTAAAAAGATTATTGCAACATAAAAAATGATGTTAAAAAATAAGTTTTCATTTAGAAAAATAAAGTAGCAAAGCATTAAAAAAATAAGCTCACGAGCAGTTAATTTTCAAATGGGGAAGAACTAGTTACCCCAATCATGCATACATTGGGACTAAAACAGCACATGCAGCGAACAGAGTTAAATATGACAGAGTAATTAAGAAAGAAGAGAGAGAGAGAAAAGTGCCTCATCTCGTCTGCTGTGTTAATTACTTTACGTCACGCCATCTTTATTAAAGAAAATTTCTTCACACAGCAGGCGAGTTCCTTTTGAAATCATTACAATGTGTAGTTCATAAAGTGTAATTTTCTAAAAGAGGTGACAATTAAGAAGACCATCAATCAACATTCTCTTACAGCATCATTCTTTTTTTCTTATCTTTACTGAGCTTATCTCTTTTTATTTGTACTTATATTTAGGACAAAAAAATCCATATTTAAACACAACATTTTGCATGTAAGTCGAATATATTTATTATTCTTACAAAAAGAAGAAATAAGTTTTTTTTTTAAAAATGAAAAGGTCGAGTCCAATTTCTAGAAATAAATTACCTTCGCTATAGAATAAGTGACGCATTCAATAATATTCAGGCGAGGCATGCACCGCAGGCTTTATCTCGTATGATTTATCCAACGCAATGGAAAAACTCATTCGCCTATAAAAATATTCCTCCGCTTTCCGAATGAAAGATTGTCTCCAATTTTCCGAAATGCGATAAATGAAATGTAACCTTTGCATTTGAACGCCTGCCCACCAACCCCATGTTCCCTCTACCCCTTGCACTAAGCCTTTGGATATGACGGCCGAGCACGGAAAGGAAATCAATAGGTAAAATTAATAATGCCCAGCAATATTCAATAACCATAAATCACATTGTGCCCCTTTAATATGCAGATTTCTCACACTACCAAAGCCCTTCTTCCGGTCTGATCGCCTGCATTTTTTTCTTTTTAGTCGGAAATTCTTCACTATCAAGTTTGGAGTTACTCAATAAAAATGTCAACTTATCTCCAACAACTCGACTCGATTTTTTAAGCTTTCTTCTTATAAAATCTTTTATATGGCTACTTGTGATGTCAGCTTTAGAACTGAATTGTATATATAAACAGTAAAGATTTTTTTCCTGTAATTTAATAATATATAAGAGCATTGAAGAAAAAAATGTCAATGGCGACCAACTGGAAGTTGACAAAGTTTGCACTACAAAATTGGAAAAATTGTGCTGAATCAGTGGCAATGATGAAGATTGGAAATTCGATTTTCTTTGGCGAGAATATAAACTGAGGGAAGCCATTGCTGGGCAGATTTTTGGCAAGTCTGCTCTAAGGGATTGAAAGTTAGTGCAACTGACAGGCAGAACGACAGAAAAGTTGGATATGTCATTCAATAAAAAAGGTTTAATAGATTATAATTTAAAATGACCATAATAATAATCTCTTACTGTTTTATTAGCTTTAATTCACATCAGACGTTCAAAAAAAAGTGGAAATAAACTCTTTCTTAAAAATTGACCAGAGTTTCAAGGCTCGATTCTATAATAGAAGATTCTTCTAATGCCTCACCTCTTTCTTCTCTCATTTTTATTTTTTTATCTTTACCTTTTTTTTCTCTTTCAATTCTCTTCTCCCTCAGTAATTTCACAGAAATGAGAGAGAAGTATAAAAAATGGTAGCATTTTCTTCTCTTGTGTAAGTCCACACCAATAATATTGACTGGAATCTCCAGAAGGAACAAGTTTCATGAGGTGAAGCCATCGTTACAAGCCAAGACGCCAGCTGTCAACTCTCCGCCCTATCGCCTGCTGAGATTCTCTTTTCTCTCAGCTTCCTCATCATTTTCGACCACTGAAATATGTGACAAAAATGAGCATTAAGTGCAAGAAAAAATATCTACCGCAAACAAGCTGGCAACTAAAGACTCGCTTCTCTCTCTCTAATGATCGCTGATGAACCCACAACCACTGTAAGCACATGTTAGATCCTAACCACAAATATCAATTATATTTTCTTTTTATAAATTTTACGTTTAATTAGAACAAATATTTCAAAGAAAATTCAATTGAAGAACAAGAGAGAAAAAAGAAGTTCCTTGCTGACCATTTCGACCTTTCACGACTTGCTTGTTATGTCAAGCATCTTGTTGGACATTGGTCACTTCTTCGACCCTCATATTGAAAATACAGTGTCAGTTATACTCCTTTGGCCTTCAATTTCCATCCTGCAATAAATTCTTCCCCCCCACTGACGGACATAAACCTCGAATAGCGAATGTATGAAAAGTAATCAATATAATATTGTTGTATTTGAAAAAAATATTATTTTCAATGCAATTCGAAACTTGAGAATCCAAGTAATGATGAAAGTTTCTTAAGCTCAATGCTAAATGAGACATAACATATCCATACCACCGATATGCTATTGGATGGTTGTTGGAAATGCGGGTCCGTCTTACGGCATAAAATTGAGCGCGCTCGCGTGCAACACCAGCGTGTGGTAGCAGCGGGCGATACCATCAGGCGCCTTAGAATATTGCATACTAAGCACATTCTCCTTTCTATTCGTCCGTCCCCGCTTTACGTTTACAAAGGGGTCGTTTAATAATGTAACTGCTACTGTTCAGACACACCCATGTTGTATGTCCACAATATAAAATGCAGTCTTTTATTTAATTGAAAGAAATTTAAACAAGTTTTTACATCAAATATTACAATATTAATACCTCTTAGTGATCTTTAAAAATGAAGTTCTGCATAACAACCGAAACGATCGCCAAGTCCTCACAAATACGCAAAACGAATTGAAAAATTTTTTCTTGTCATGTGTTGTTACAAAAAAAATTGTTGAGGTGTAAATAATATATTCTAATGGTTATGAATGTTTTTCCTAACATCATTCAAGATGAATGAAGGTGCGGAATATGAAGGGGGATAAAAAGCAGCAGGAGACGTGCTAATGTTCACCCATTTGCTTCTCCATGTTTTATTTTCGCTCCACCCCTAAGTTAATCGGAAAGAGACAATATTCAACGAGATGCCAGCGCCACATGTGTGAAAAATCTCACAAGCATGCGGGAAAAATGGAATCTCGTGTAGGAGGATCGTGTATAATAACAACATGAAAGGGTGAGTAAAATGACAGAGGAAGCCCTTTCCACCCTCCTCACAATAAAATTTTCTTTTTCTATGACAAACGATGGTCAGTTATATAAGATGAAAAGCTAGCTAGTAAGCTAGCAGAAAAATGCAATAGCGTCGCCTCTCTTTCCCTTGAGAGAGGGAGAGACATGTATTGGGCATAAAATGAAACACATGGACATTTCACTGACATGAGCAGCTTCATATATAAAATGGATTTATATTAGCCTCCAACCAAGTGGCAATCGCGTGTCTCGCAGAAACATCTAAAACTTCACTTATTTCACCTGACTACAGTTTTAAAGCCTGTTATAATTCTAATATACTCTACCGGATTCAATTCTCAGTTTTATGTTTGTTTCTGCGATAGGTTAAAATTAAATTATAAATTTAGATCGGAGTCGTAAGAGAAAGAATTAATATAAATTATTTTCTCGCTGATGTTCAAACGTATTCATTATGAAAACTTTTTTATTTTTTTTTAAATTACAAAAGATATTCAGAAAATTAAAAATTTATAATTTTTTACTCAATTTTTCATCGACGTCATCAAAATCTTTATTTCAGTCATTACTGCCATCGCAGCTTTGTTCGTTTTTATTTTCAATTTCATTAAATGACAGACTTGAATATGTGTTTGAGTTTCAAATTTAAAATTTATCTTTCAATTTATTTAAAGGGTATTTAATTTAAGATAAAATTTGCTAATGTAGACTGCCAACAAATAAAGACCACAGCACGAAAAATAAATCAAATGCTATTGATAAAAGCCACGGCCTCTATTCTAAGAAATATTACGTCATACATTTCTTAAGACCGTGGAATTGTAAGTGCAGCAAGCGCTCATGCTGTTGGCGTTTTCGTTAATACCTCATCAAGTGCCATTAGCGAAGGCCCAATGCAAATGTCAGCTTAATTAGTTGTCGGTGTTACTCGATTTTAAACTGACTCGGGGCCGAATGAAAATTGCAAAGCCTCCGCTATGACCTTTTCTCCTCAGCAGCAGGTTAGCGACAAGTGAAACGCGGCAACCGACCAAATTAAGAGCTACGTTTAGACATTAGAATAGGGGACCCATGAAGTGGCGGTGGCTCAACAGGGTGGAGGTAGAGGAATGTCATTAAATTGAAATTAGTCGCTTACACTGGAATTAAGTTATCGGCCATACAACTGACCACTCCACCCGCCTTTGAATACTTGCTAATTCACGCTTTGACGACATGACCACACATCAAATCTCTCAAGAATAATAATATTCACACACACTATAATTAACTTTTTCTTTCCATTTAAGTCTGCAAAGTTTGCTAATAAAATTCGCAAACGTACCAAGTTTGGCGAAATAAATGTTAATTCCGCCAGTTGAATCTTGATATTAATTAATTTAGCTTCATATATAATTGTAAAATTAAAACGCTGAATTTTTAGGAGTTCACTCCTAAAAGTTGCTCAGAAACGTAATAGGATATTACGTTTCTGGGGGAAAATATTGTTACAAAATTTATACTACGTGGGATTGACATACACTCTTAGAGAAAATGGTGTATTAAAAGGTGTTTTAAGACTCTATACACCTACACTTTTTGAGAGGTTGACAATTACACCTTTTACAAGAGTAGAACACCCATTTGGGTATAAAATATCACTTTAAAAATTAGGTGTAATAATTAATGTAAATATTGCTATTCAATTATTATTGTTACATTCACATTAGATGTTTATAAACATTATAAAAGTGGCCAGTCATCAGGGACCCTTGTAAAGGTGTCAACCAGGCTTCAGAAACACCTATAAAGGTGTCAGCCAGGCTTCAGAGGGATTGAAAAGGTGTCAGCCAGGCTTCAAAAAAACACCTTTATAGGTGTAAAACAACGCTATTTTTTCTAAGAGTGTAGGAATATGCTGGAAAATTCAATTTTGCAGATTTACAAGAAAACCATTGTTAAAATTCTTAATTAAATTGGGTAAATAGGGGAAATAAACAATTCATTTACATGAATTAATTTTTTTGAGTTTCTTAAAGATGTAACACTACCTTAAAAAAATAAGGGAAAAAACCTAATTTGTATGTTGATTAACCTGTAAAAAATATGTGACACATGTCTTTAGAGTAAAATATTCTTAAGCAAATCAGTGTGAATAAGTTTATGCTCATCAAAAAGCACTAACTTGTCAAATGGATTATGAAGGGTCCCCCTTCTTGGTTTTGCCACTGCGACACAATTCTGTCACATAAAAGACATCTTTTTATCTATACGCACTGTAAGGATAAGTACCCACATCCCCCTTAGAAGACTGTCAAAACGGAAGCCACGTGTGATGATTGATAACAAATTAATTTTCCCCGCCGCTTTAACAAGGAGCCTAGCCAGCCCTTCATACGACGACACACTCGTTTACTTCACATCACACTGGGATTTGTAGATAGAAAAAAAAATTGTATTCTGTTCAAAAGGAAAAAAATTGAACCAATTAATAATTTATTAGCAACATTGATAATTTTTATCCAAGATAATCTTCACAAATTTCCACTAATTACATGCTGTGAGATTAACCGAGATTCAAGATGAGTGCAGATGCAAGAATAAAATAAAATACAAACAGTGTATTTATTAATGAAAAAGTATTAAATTTTGAAAAAAAATTGCTCGATTCAAGATGTCGTGGTATTAAAGTTAACAGATGAAAATTACCTTGCATTGAAGATGGCTGTGGCTTCTTAATTAAAATTTTGTAATGAATCGTTTGTGATTGTCGTTTGAAGACATTTAGAAGCACCGTTTTGGTTTTACAGGTGCAAATTACGATTTACAATTAGATGAAATCCACATACTACCGTTTATAAACAAATGTTGTGAAACTTTATTGCTGTTTCGTGACGGATATCGATGAAGAAGCGGCAAATCACCGACAATTAAAACCGACACGCACACGAGAACAAAATTACTTTCAATTAGGAAACACCTGTGAATTTTGAAACGAATAGAAACCAAACAGAAAAAATTTAGTAGAAAATCTGGAGATAATTTAGGAGAAAATCAGGAGAAAATTTAGTAGAAAATCAGGAGAAAATTTAGTAGGAAATCTGGAGAAAATTTAGTAGAAAATCTGGAGAAAATTTTGGAGTCAAATCTAGTCAAAGATTTCATGAGGTTAATTTAACAGACAGAAATTCTGTAAATTTTTTACAATTGGTTGTATTTATCATAAGTAAATATTTAAAAAAATGTTTTTTCTCCTCATATTTTATTGTAACTCGTAACCTAAGACTGTAAAATGACTTGCAGCCATTAAATCCTGTTAGATACGATTAGAAATTTTTTTTTTATAAAAATGTTTTTCTTTTCCTATTCTTTTAAAACTAAATTAAAAAATTATACTATTTATTTTTCGATAGATTTTATGAATTATTGAAACCATTTTGCAGTTATTCTGTAGGTTTTATCATATTCTAACTTCTGCAGCAAAAAATTGTATAAAATTAGAACTACAAGTCATTTTTTAATTCAAAATTTTCTCTGTGGTTTTTTTAATTTGTGATTGATCAATGAGAATTTTGATTGATTTATTGACAAGGAAAACGAGTACAGACTGGGAGACCACGAATTAGCGTCATCTGCCAAGCAGGTGATAAATCACCCCGGAAAGAGATTGGGGAATTGGGGGTGAAGTACGGCTCGTCGGTAGCACCTCAACTCACGTGAGCTCGGTCACGGGTCGTGTTCAGACATCCGAAAAATTGAGTTCGTATTGGCCAATTATACAGCGGATTGCCTTCACCCCACCATACCCTTTCTGCCCATGCGCACACATCCGAAAAGGAAAAATGGCTTATAAAAGAGTTGCTGGCACTTCATCCTCCATCCATTTTGGCGTACAGTTTACTAAGAGATAAAAAAAACTAATAATCAAAACAATCAATGCAAACAATGTGAAATTTTTGAATCAAATTTATGTTATTTTTATGTGTGATAGTGTTTAGTTGTATTATAGTTATGTTGTTGTTTAGTTATTTTTACTTATGTTTTGGTTGTTTTCATGTATGTTACGGATTCATTATTCTTACTTATTTCTTTTACTTATTTTGTAATATTATATATATATATATATATATATCTTGTTTTGTGTATTTGATTGTATTTATAGCCTCTTCCTGGTTCAATACCCTCAGTGTTGACTTCACCTACTTAACATAACCCACTATTTCTTAATGACACAAACCTTTGAATTCAACATTTCAACCCTTCCTCACGACCATGACCCTGTCTTTGACCTCATCAATAGGTCACCAATTTCCCCCATTACCCAGAAGTCTTGGCTGCCTATATAAACCCATGTTTACCCCTTTGAAAACAGTAGTGAATTAACCTCGGATAGAACCACAACTTAGAAGTAAGTTGTGGTTCTATCGGAGGTTAATTCACTACTGTTAGAAGAAAAACACCAACTTTTGTGCGATTTACAACGTGCTGCATTTCGTCTCTATTTCACTTTGCAAAACGTGAAAAACAATATTATTTTTTAATTAAAATTAAATTAATTATTTCTAAATAGACTTCCCGACAGCAACAAAACATGAGCAGAATAACCTTTGCAGGAGTGGGAACGTTATTTTCTAAAAGTAACCAAGTTGCAGTTACTAGTCGTAAAATGTAACTTAGTTCAGTTACAAGTTACCTTTCTAAAAAAGTAACTTGAAGTTACTAAAGTACGTAACTGAAAAAAGTAACTAAGTTACAGTAACTTAACTGTAAGTTAGGTTACTTACCCATTCCTGAACCTTTGTCAATAAAGCACAAATGAGAATCGAAATTCAATTACCGGTATTTTAATTTACGGATATTGTAATTGTAATTTGATAAATGAAGTGGAAATCATTTGTCATGTGGGTGTCGATGTAGAACTATGCGTATAAATTCCGTCATTTTCCACTTGGGTTGACCTTAAAACATATCCTTTACAATTATCACGTGATCAGTTCTGCTCTTGAATTGGAATCAGCTGGCAAAGCATATAGTGTTAGTTTCCCATGCACCTTAGCCCAATCTCAAATAAAATTCCATAGCAAAAAGCGAAACCATTATCGGCCTGAATAGAGCCCTTAATCCCATCCAAATTACCCGGTACAGCAGGAGGCGTAAGGCAGTTTTACATTCCAAAATGGGGATGGTGAGTAAAGTCCAATGAAAATCCCCACACCTCCTTATAACGTGCTATTTTGTAAGCACCGCCACAGACATCGTGAGGCGATAAAAAAATGTTGTAAGAGGGAAAGAAAAAAAAAGCTAATGGCTGGCCATAAAAGATTTTTGCTTTATCCACTTAAGATTAAAATCAATTTGATTTGGTATCATTTTTTATCTAAATTTCCGTGTTTCACTATGAATACTAAGGTTTTTCAGTATACCTAATAATATTAAAAAATGATATTATAATTGTGACGGTTGGAATGACGACCATATGTTCCCCACTAGTAGTCATAGTGACCAACTGTAGTTTTGCCCAGAAAGCACGCAAATATTTATTATTCGCCCCAAAGCTGAATATCAGCTTAGTTCCTAGTCAATTCTACCCTGTAGATCACAATTCTGCAGTTAGATTGACTTCTCAAGCACTAATTTAGACGCTACGATCGTTTAAAGTTTATTTAAGCCTAGCAGCCAACATGGCCATCGTTTTGGTTAATTACCAAAAGAGGGCAGTTCAGCCGGATTCAATCCCTTTCTGGTGATTGGCTATTATGCAAATTAGAAATATTCTAATTTGCCAGAGATAAGAATTTTCCACAATGACTTTGTATTGTATTGTATTGTTGCATTGTTTTATTGTTGAAAGTGTATTTCATTGCTTTTGTGCTAGGTATGTGACCAAGAAGTGTATGTCTTTCATATCATTGCTTGTCGTAAACAAGAAGTGTTTGTTGTGCTTTGTTGCTTTTGATTCTTTACAGATTGCTGCGATTCAGAAGGAAAAGTTTCAATCGACGATTCGCACGTTGCGAATGTCAAAGTTGAAAGTTGTATCCCCCCGAAATATTCCCTTTCCAACGTTCGTGGTCTGCAACATGGATAGGAACAATGTGGTTAAGTAAATCATTACGTTAGAATGGTTAGTGTTCGATTTCCACTGCCAGTCAAAGGACTGTTGGTCGAAAACGGTTTAAATTTTCTCCACGCTTCGGTTCCAAGAGCCAATGATTGGACTACAACTTTATGTTGTGACTGTTGGAATGACGACCGTATGTTCCCCACTACGGTAGTCATAGTGACCAACCGTAGTTTGATACAGAAAGAATGCAAATACTTATTATTCGCCCCAAAGCTGAGTTTCAGCTTAGTTCTTAGTCAATTCGACCCTGCAGATCACGATTCTGCAGTTAGATTGACATTTCGAGCACTAATTTAGTTGCTACGATCGTTTTAAGCTTCTTTAAGCCTAACAGCCGACATGGCCGCCGTTTTGGTTAATTACCAAAAGAGGGCAGTAAAACTGAATTTAATCCCTTTCTGGTGATTGGTTATTATGCTAATTAGAGTTATTCTAATTTGCCAGAGATAAGAATTTCCCACAATTCAGTTCTCTGCGACTATATAAAGGCAAAACCAAGCCAAAAATCCACCCCGCTTACTCTGACTTTGAACTTGACTTGACTTGTTGTGCCGGAACCCAAAATTCACTTTGATTTGCTAAAATTTTCGTAAATTTCACTGAAATTTGCTGAAATTTCGCAAATTTTACTCAAAATTGCTTAAATTTTCACAAATATAATTCCCATTGTATATCGTGGTGATATTATATATCTTCTCTTCTGCCTATTCTTTATACCATGGCATTAATAACTGAAAGATGGTTGGTCAATAAAGACGCAAGAAAAACGGAGAAATTGTCAGACAAAACAACTTCTATTGACTAACAACTTCTATTTACTTAGTAACAATCAGACAAAAAGGATATATACAAAACAATTACATTGCATTATTATATAACAATAGATATTTAAAAATATATACACTAGTTACTATAGGTACTGTAGATTGAGGAAATACACAACAAGATCATGTTGAAGTTATTAATATCTAAAGTTGCATTGTTCGTCGTTTGTTTTTCTTCAATAATGAACTGATTTTGTTGCAAATTCTCTGAGGTGAGTGTAAACCGAACATAAAGCGGGTGATTTGTTCTCGAGTCGACAATTATCTTGACCCGTAAGTGGATATACAGGATTGTGCTGGGAACTTAATCGCTTCTCTTTATGTTCTAGCAAAGACCTCCCATCAACCGTAGCCTGAAAACTAGCCTCATTCAGCATCTGAACACATGAGTTGACATGCAGTTCTAGCTTTTGAAGCCTTCTTTGGCCTATCCTCGGATTTCTATTCAGTTCATGGGCCAGTCATCCATTAATCCGAGCGACCCTCCAAGCAACGCCCCTCTCAGGCTTCTAGCCGCGAGATTCCATTGTAAAGCTATTTTACTTCATTTTAATGTGATTTACAGCTGGTAATTTGTCACCCACTAAGAATGGATGGCGAGGGAACCCACAATCCACAGCTGGCGACGGGATCTAAACAGCCAAAAAAAGTCAAGATCAGAAAAGAAAATGTTGATATAACAACAGCAGCCGCTTCTTCATCTTAATTCAAAACTTCTCCCATTAATTAAACACATTAATGAATAAAATATTGTCATTCATTTAAAGAGCAAATCCGACGCTTTACTGTATTATTTCATTGTGATTTCCCCATCGGTTAAAGAAACCACGTACAAAGCATAACAACCATCCTCAAGCGCAATCTTCCCAATATTACCAAAAGAGAATTCGGTACGATGCTAATTAGGACGAAATGACATAAAATATATGCCATTCGATAGCTCTCGTCGAGCTGATTCCGAATAACCCCTGGTTTGGAGATCGCAAATGTGAGCAACCCCCTGAAAAACGCGATTAATCGGAACTTTCAACTGAAAGTTCCGATTCTAATTAAACTGGAATTACATAAAAAATATACCAATTGAAATCTCTTGGCGAGCTGATTGCAAATCACATGAGGTATCGGGGTCTCAAATGTGCGCAACACCCCAAAAAACGCGATCAAAGGTTCTGATTCTAATTAGACTGGAATTGCTTCAAATATATAGTTCAATCGAAAGCTCTCGTTGAGCTGATTCCAAATCACCCAATGGTTTGGAGTCGGAAATGTGCGCAACCACCACAAAAATCGAGTTTGAAACTTCAAAAACTACAAGTTAACTCCAAATAAGCTAGTTAAAAAAAAACTCCAAAAACTCCAACTAAAATGCAAAAACTCCACCAAACCCCAAAAACTCCAACTAAACTCCAAATAAACCAATAAAGCTCCAAACTCCAAATTTTTTGGTTTATAGGTTTATTTAGGGTTTACTTGAAGTATTTGAAGTTTATTTGAAGTTTTTGGTGTTATTTGAAGTTTATTTGATGTTTTTGGTGTTATTTTTGGTTTATTTGGAGTTAATTTGAAGTATTTGAAATTTATTTAAAGTTTTTGAAGTTTATCTGAAGGTTTTTAATTTATTTAAAGTTTTTGAAGTTTATTTGAAGGTTTTTAATTTATTTGAATTTTTGAAGTTTATTTGAAGGTTTTTAATTTATTTGAATTTTTGAAGTTTATTTGAAGGTTTTTAATTTATTTGAAT
>JAQIXT010000879.1:0-22657 GCA_034700445.1 Stenotaenia linearis | reverse complement strand
TCTATCTCCTCATACCCACCCCTACTTCCGGTTGAGTCCATTCTCTTTATTTTGTTGTAAAATTCCCTCTTATTATTATATTATTATTAGTCCATTTTTCAACCCTTTTTTAAATTTCTCCGCTTATTTTCTTTTCGTTTGAAAAAAATTCTTCTTACTAACTAGGATTCGAACCTGGAATCTTCGAATCCCCAGACCAATCACCCTAACCACTACGCCACACAGGCATCTTAATGAAGCGTTTTCTTAATATGTATACAAAGCTTTTTCTGGAAGTTATCAGTTTTTTTTCGAAGTTATGCCTGTTTTAATTAAAGTCGATGTTATGCCCGATAAAAACAGGCATAACTTCGGGGGAAAAAATTATTACTTCACAAAAAAAAAAAAAACCTTTATTCAAGGAGGATTCGAAACCATCGTAACCGAAAATCAATAGCCTAACCACTACGCCACACAGGAAACTTGAAGTCATTTATTTGTAAGCTGTAAATAATGTTTAATAAAGCTTGCATCTCTTGAAGTTATGCCTGTTTTTATTAAATTTGAAGTTACGCCCATTTTTGTCGGACGTAACTTCGAAAAAAATTAAAAACGGACATAACTTCGAAAAACTGAGTGCTAAGGAAAAGCTATGGAAATCTACTGTATTTTTTTCTTCTTATTTCTTTTTCTTTTCTTATTTTTTCTTATTTCTTTTTTTTTTCTTCTTTTTTTTTCTTTCCAGCCCAGGATTCAAATATGTAACCATCGAATACAGAGGCCAGCATTCTATCTACCATGCCATAAAGATTCATTTTCGTAATATGTATATAAGGTATATTATTTTATTTAATAGTAAAAAATATTCTTTTTCTTCAAATTTTATTTTACTTCTTGTTATTTTTTAAATTAAGCAAATAACAAGTGAAAAGTATCTAATAAATACTTTTCACTTGTTACTTGCTTATTTCTTTTTTTTAAAAAAAATCTTTAACTAACTTGCGTTTTGTTTCATTTTCGATCATAAAGATAAATGGAAACTATCGATCTTTGCGATCGAAGTTTTATTTAAAATAAAATAGAACTCAAATCGTGAAAACTTATTTCGCTGCTCCAAATTATAGCGCAAAAACCGTACAAAACTCACCTATCAACATGTTCAATATTCTATATTGAAAATGGAAAATTGCTTTTTTTTAAATTGTTTTTTTTTTTCTGTTTAACTTGGAAATAGTACTTTTCTCTTATTTAATCACAATATATTCAATGTATTATAAATATAACACACTCGTTTATTATACGACACTTTTTTATTTGCTTTAATTGCTATTAATACTTCGACTAAATTACAAGTCATGTTCGCTCAATCTTTCTTGAATCGGTTTAGAAAATGGACTACTTCTTTTTAACGATTTGTCATTTCCAATTTTAGTTTTTGGTATCAATTTACAATTTTCATTCCAAAATGTTATACTTCTTGCCGGAATAGAAACCTTACGCATTAACAATTATAAATATAAAATTAACAAAAAAAGAAATCACACTTACTACCGGTAATTCTTGTACGTCTAATCGTGAACGAAATCCTGCTCCATTAAATTTCTCCTGAGTTTCAGTAGTGTAATCGACTTCTAAACACCTATCGTCTATGTTTGCTTTTTTCTCATTATCTCTCCTAGAAACATCCCAGTTTCGACTCACAACATATTAATTTTATGCTAAATACAATACGTACATAACTTTGTTATATACAAATCTTTCCATGAGATCTTGTTTCATTCCTAAATTAACAACTGTAATATCCAATTATGCAAATAAATTAATTCACTGACCTATTTTCTTCTTTTCGTTCCAGTGTTTTTTGTAGTCTTGACGATAAACCGTTTGATAATCTTGTAAATTTCTCGGCTCCACGCTTAATAAACATTTGTGGCCACTTTTTAAAAAATCAGGATCTTCGTCATCAATATGTCTGACCAATTCCTGTCAAATATCAGTTTAAATTCATTGACAAAATGAAATATTAAAATTTATACTTCTTCTGGCCAGTTTCCTTTCCGGTAGAATCCAATTTCAGATATTCGCGGCGATAATTTCTTTACATTAAAACTCATAATTAGTGTTGAATCAAAACTAGTATTATTTTTATTCAGAATATATATGTATAAATTTCAAACAATTCGATCAACTGCAACGTAAATGCTAATTGTTTGTTAAATTCCCGTCCAATTCTGTTTATTTAAATTTAAATAATCAAATAAAATTCCAGTCATACAACAGAATTTTCAAATCTCGATTTGTAATTGCCACAAACACAATTTACACATGAACAACTGCATCCATTTGGATTAAAAATCTGAAAAAACCCTGAACCTAAATTCAGATTGTTTAATCACATAATATGAACAACTTCTGCATGATAAAATAATTTTCTTTTTTTTAAAAAATGATTATCAGTCACATTCACACATTAATCACTATCAGAGTCCATTTGCGCTGCTCTTTTTCGTTTTTTTGCTGGTTTCGGTTTCACAATTTCATCCTCCTGACAGAAATAAATTTTACTTCTTCGTTATCAAAATTGAATTGAATTTCTTACCTCGCTACTTTCATCACTTAAATCTGAACACGCAGGTTGTTTATTTCGGTTGTTAGCACCTTTGGTTGTTTTACGACTCCCTCTTAATTTTGTATGCACATTTCTGCTTTCTTCCACATCTTCGGCTAAGGTAAACAAGTCACTGTATTTCGTTTTCAGCGCTTCTGAGCTCGATAATTGAATTTGTTGCAGCGCTTGTTGCACTATTTCTTGACTAAAAACTATAGTAAAATAATGATTAATAAACTTTATCATATAAAATTGAATCGGTAATGTAATTACATGAAGTTTGTTTGCAGTTATGCCTAAGTTGATCCAAATGTGCGAGCGTTTGTTCTATGTTTGGTGCCTGAGTTTTATTTCCTTGTTGTCTTTTTCTTTTGTTTGGTGAAACATTTGATTTATTAAGTTGTGACGCAATGAGTTCCGCCAATTTTTCCTCGTGTTCTTGAGACCAATACTTCAAAACGGAAACGACGAAAAAATCTTGTTGTTTCACTTCTCTGCACATTATATGCTTAACCAGTTCGGCTGTGGGCCTAATATTACATAGTCAAAAAAAGAAATTCAAAAATTCAAAAAATTCATATTGTAATAATTTCGACAACATACTTTTCTTGTTTCAGCAGCAATAAAATACTCGTCAATGCTTCTGCATGAGCTGTAATTCATCTATTAATTAATAAATTGAAACTTCAATGAAATCAAATCAAACTTACATGAAAATTCTAATTTTGGCAATATTGGTAATACGTAATCAACTGGAATATTATGCGCAGCAATTAACTGCCACAAACAGTATTGCTCAAACGTTTCCCACTCCAAACTAGCATCTACAATGAGAAATTTCAATTACAGCATTTAAAAAAAAGTTTAGAAATAACAAGAAACCAACTCAATATGGAAAGAAACGAATCCTTGCGAAACATGACTAAATTTCCTTGTAGAATTACACAAATGAGTTCTTGTAACTGACTCGAATCGATGCATGCGACAATTAGATTAAGTAATTCCGGATTTCCAAGCGCAATATTTGGAAACTTCGAAACAAAATCAAAAATAGCAATTACTTACATCAAAAATTACATACCGAACACTTACTTGACTATAAATATCCGGAATCAAATAACAAAATAGCCGAATGTCGTCGTCTTGACACAGCTATAAAGTTCAAATTCATTTATAAACTGTAGCTACAGAAAACTTTGTACAAATTACCTTCAAGTCATGTAACAAACAAGACTCAAGTCCCTTTCCCTCTAATGTTTTACAGAAATCTCGATAAGTCGACATTTTGTTGTCATTAATTTTACTCGCTTTGAGAAAGTAGAGCAATTGGTAGCCCAATTTCGGCTGCCGATTGTATATTTCGGCGAGCAGCATTAAAATTGGTTGTCGTAGTGGATCTTCTTCAGGCATTTGACACAAATTGCGGAACATGACAAATAAAGGATTCCCGATCGAGTCTTCGATTGATCTGAACGACAAAAAAATTTAATTAAAAATCACTTAATCCGAAGTCCTGAAATCAAATACTAACTCGTCGTCTATTTCGTCAGGAAAAACTTTTTGTTCAAGTTGATTATGAAGTAATGCGCACAAACAGGTGGCTACAATAGAAGCAGTTTCTTGATCAAATTCTTCTTCTTGTATTACTGCTTGCAATAATTTCTCCATTATTTCGCAACGAGATTCGTTATCACTGTAGGGTATTCAAACAATTAGGTATGTATTTCAGATGCATGAGTTAATAAAATTATTACTTTTCGCCTTGTAGTTGTAAAATGTACTTCTTAACATCGTCTTCCAACTGATCAACGTATTCAGAAATGTCTACCAATTCACTTTTAGGCGTTTCTTTAATAGGTTTGAATTTCATTTCCCGTAATCGTACTTTAGCTGCAATAAAATTAATAGTCTTAAATTCAATTCAATTCAAATAATTAATTTAGTACCTAATGGAATGTCATCTTCATCATCACTAAACTCCGGCCCATCTTTTATCGTTATAGTTTCCGAATTCTGAGTCTCGTCAGTCATGTCAACATCCCTCTGTAGTGTAAGTGGATCCTCCAATTTAACCACTTCGACATTCGAGCAAAAATCGGGAAATTTCTCTCGAATCATCAATCTAAGTTCTTTATCCAATTTTGTACTGTCGAAGAGCGGAGATAGAGAACTGCAATAAAATAATTTAAAAATTAATTTCAAGTTAAAAAACAAATCCCAAAATAATACACTAACGGCAAAACTCTTTTTTCCAAAATTTGTTTTAATGACGTGTAAATTCCTTGCTGAACTTTTTCCACCAACATTGGACAGAAGTTTGGGATGATCTTTTAAGAAAAAGACATTACTTAATAAAAATTAATGATTTATATTAAATTCATACGCACCCTGCATAAAAAATCGAGTAACGTTGCAGTAATTGCTGGATGTGTCCTCATCGAATTGTGCATAACTAAAATTGCTGGCTCAATATTCATAATATTGTCCACTTCTGGATCATAAAAGAGCCAATCGTAAAATAAAGACAATTTCGCGTTGGATGCTGCCACGTTCGAAGTACAAGTAGTTAGTAACCACCCAATGACGGCCCATCTGGGGATGATATCGGAACATAACAGTTCGTTTGTTGGATGTATGACACCGATGATAAAGCGAATTAAATCGCAACGTAGTGACTGACTTTCGGGTGTTGATAAATACTACAAAAATTTTATTTAAAAAAATTTATAATTTCGAAAATAATTTTGTTAAAAAATTGCCCTACCTGTTTCTGAAACCAATCTTGATATCGTTTATGCTGCCCAAAACGTACAGCAGATGCTAAAAAGCAAATTTTCTTTTCCATATCTGGTGTAAGGCGAGTCAATAGAAATCTTCTCGATGTCCTTCTGGACATTAACTGATGTAAACCTAAATTTTAACATCAAATTGAGTAGACTATACCACCAAACTCACACATTCAAAATTTACCTGTGAAACCAGGACAAAGTGATGATGGATTGTATAAAATATCTTTCCAGAGCTTATCAAACTCAGGGATTCGTGCCACGTTTTGTAACAGCCGCACTAAATCTCTACCTATGATCATGCATTCTGAAAACTAGATATTCAAAAACACTTTTCAAATTAGTTCTACTTATATTTCGCATTAAATACTTTTTCTCGAATGAGCGATATCGTTAAATCCACTTCACGTTGGCGTAAATTGTGAAGAGCTTGACTTCCGTGATCGACTATTAACCTCAAGTATGTATACACAACTGTTGCGCACAGAAACGAAAACTTATCCAACCAATTTCTATACAAAAACATAACCGCAACTTAAAAAAATGTAAAATAAACTTTTAAATTATCATGCCTGTATTCGGTGAACGTGTCAAGCATGCTCTCAGCAAGCCAAACATTTTTTTGCGATACATCTCCACCAGCAATTTGCCTCACAATATTTGTACAGCAACCGTCAACACCAGCTACGTTGTTTTTTATCATTTCTTTTAAGAGCCATATTATCTGTATTTTCGAATGGAAGTTTAATTAAATTATTAATATTAAACTTAAAATATGTTACCTGAGATCTAGCAGCGTCTGCAAGTTTAGTGTAACGTTCTAAAATCAATTGATTTAACCGGGTAAGAATGAGCGCTAAGCCATCTCTCGAAATGAATGTCAAATCGCGATAGTACTGTTTAGAAATTAAATATTTTTTGTTTAATTCCTTCGTGGTAACAAAATATTGACACTTTATACCCGAGCAGCTGCTTGTGGTTCTGATAAAATTCCTACAAGAAGTCCTAATGAAATTTCTTCATGTGTTTGTCCATCTTTGCTAACCTGAAATCAAAGTTTTTAACTTTTAGTTTTTGTTTACTTTTAAAATTTATTTCACTACAAACCGCTCCGTTTAACGTATCGTGAGCTTCGTTTTCCGATAATCCGGATATCAAATTTTTAAACACCACGTAATATCTCTCTAGTTTCTGAAAATAAAATTAAAATATTTAATTCCCAACCAAAACTAACAGCAAAAGAAAAAAAAATCACCTCATCGCCCTCTTCTTTACTTTCCACAGCATTATTTGCGAATAATCGACACGTAAGCTTCGACTGGTCCATTTGATTCGGCTATTCACTAGCTTATTGAAAATAACAAAAATTTAACTAGTGCTACTATTGCCTAAGCTTTGCCTACTTTATAGATCTATGTTGTTATCACACGCGCTTTTGCCAGAAGAGGCCATAATAACATACACAACAAGCGCCATCTGTTATTAATAAAAATAAGACAAACAAAAGAGCATTTAAAATAAAGTTCGGAAAATGAAAAGCATAATATTATGTGAAAAGTAAAATTATTTTAAGTTATAAAATAATATAAAAAATATTTAGAATTAATAAAGTTGTGTTTAAACTTTATTGTAAGATTTAGAGGGAGCCACTAACAAGCCACGCTACACTACCATCCACTGTCATCAGCTACCGGTAATATTGCAGCATAAGACTTTTCTATCTTATTTTACCCTTTTTTTTCTATATATAAAGATCCTGATTGCAGCAGCCTGAATTTACACATTATTATTCGAGAACATGTCACTACATATTTCGGAAAAAACGGGAGATGATGTTTCGGGTGATGGATCGAAGGATAAACCATTGAAAAGCTTGGCCGAAGTGAGTTTTTGAATAATTTAACATCTTCCCATTTCTTATTTTGTTTTCTTTTTTTAGGCGATGCGTAAAGCCGAAAAGGAACCATTTCCTGAATTTCTAACGTTTAAAACTGACGAAAAAGAGGAAGGAGTAATTACGAAATCAAATCAAATCGCTTTTAATACCGAAATTAATTACGTAATGAAATATTTTTAGGAATGGGTACCGGTGTCACAAAGTCAGATTAAAAAAGCGAAGAAAAGGTGGCAACGGGAAGAGTATAGTAAAGAGGGAAACATGAAGAAAATTGAAGAGGATTCTCAGAGACGAGAGAAAAACATAGAGGATGCTAAGAAAATAAAAATGGAGAAGGATCCAGATATGGATGACGCGAAACAAATTAAAATTAGAGACAGTGTTAGTGCAAGGGGCGAAAAAGTGAAAATATATGGATGGGCGCATCATATTAGGCGTCAAGGTGACTATAAACGTTCGAGAAAATGTTTATTGTTAACAATTATTTTTGTTTTGTAGGCAAGGCCTTGATGTTTGTTGTATTGCGTGACGGTACTGGATTTCTTCAATGTGTCATGACTAATGTTCAATGCCAAACGTATGAAGCGCTGATATTAGCCGAGGAATCTGCAATTTGTGTGTATGGGGTTATTAAGGAGTTGCCTGAAGGGAAAACGGTTTGTTTGTGTTTGAATGAGGATCCGAAAGATAAATTGTATGTGGATTTTGTGTTGTAGGCTTATGATGGGCACGAATTGTCGGTTTCCTATTGGGAATTAATTGGTGCTGCGCCTGCGGGTGGTGCCGAGACACTTTTGAACGAAAAGGCGCATCCGGACGTGCAATTGGACAACAGGCATATGATGATTCGTGGAGAGAACGTAAATACTTTTCAAAGAAATGATATTTTTAAAAGTAATTAAGAGAAAAATTTATTTATTGTTTTAATTACAGACATCTAAAATACTAAAGCTTAGATCGGTTGTAATGCAAGCATTTCGTGATCATTTTTTCAGTGAAGGATATTTTGAAGTAAGAACGTCTAAAATATCAAAAGCAATTTGTTGTTAACATTTTTCCATTTTTCCAAAGGTATCACCACCAACATTAGTCCAAACACAAGTCGAAGGGGGCTCTACGCTATTTAAACTTGATTATTTTGGCGAAGAAGCCTTTTTAACACAAAGTTCACAACTGTATTTAGAAACAGCCATTCCTGCTTTGGGTGATGTGTTTTGCATCGCTCAATCATATCGAGCTGAGCAGTCTAGGACTCGCCGTCACTTGGCCGAGTAAATTTTTTCTTTATTTTATTTTATTTTTTATTTTTTAAATGTGTAAACACACTTCAGGTACACACACATTGAAGCTGAATGTCCCTTCATTACATTCAACGACCTTCTAGACAGATTGGAACTGCTCGTTTGCGATGTTGTAGATCGAGTCTTAAAATCAAAGTTTGCGCCTTTAGTTTACGATCTCAACCCCGTAAGTTAAAATTTCTAAATTTTTTTTTTAAATTTAAAAAATTTATCTTAAAAAAATTTTTAGGATTTTAAACCGCCCAAACGTCCCTTTAAGCGTATGGATTACTCAGAAGCCATTAAATATCTAAAGGAAAATAACATCACAAAAGAAGATGGCAGTTTCTACGAATTTGGAGAAGTATTTACGCTATAAAATGGTTAGTAATCGCAAATTATAAAATTTATAATTTACAGGACATTCCAGAGATGCCAGAGCGAAAAATGACTGATGAGATTAATGAACCAATCATGTTGTGTCGATTTCCTGCAGAAATCAAATCTTTTTACATGCAAAGATGTGCTGACGACAACAAATTGACTGAATCCGTGAGTGTTTTTAATTCTTTGATGCCTAAATGAGAAAATTAATTACAAATTAATACAGGTTGATGTTTTACTTCCGGGAGTTGGAGAAATAGTTGGCGGGTCCATGAGGATTTGGGACTCGGACGAGCTTCTCAAAGGGTACAAACGTGAAGAAATCGATCCCACACCGTATTATTGGTACACAGATCAGGTAAACAAGTGCTTATCGAACTCGTGTGTAAGTGAAATGTATTACTGTTATTATTATAATTTCAGAGAAAGTTTGGTGCATGTCCACACGGTGGTTATGGCCTTGGTCTCGAACGATTTCTGACGTGGTTGACAAACCGATACCACATTCGTGACGTTTGTCTTTACCCTCGTTTTTTGGAGCGATGCAGACCATAAATGAAATTGGGTTTTCTCTGTAAACATCACCCAATTCAATAATAAAAAAACTTCCGCATATTTGCATTAAATATTTACAGTTATTTCAATAAAAACTAATAGAAAAAGTTATTAACTGCTCTTTACTTAAGCAAAAATACAATTTTTTAAAACGTTTCATTTTTTTATATATTTTTTTTATTAATATTAAAATACGGTAAAAATCGTTAAAACAAAATATTCAAGGTTAGACAATTGATCCCACATAATGCATTTCTTTAACATGTCACCGCTGACCCAGCATGCAAGTTTAAATCAATTTGAAGAGGCAGGAGTAGCTAGATCAATAGTCAGTTGACCCACTCGTATAAAACTGCAGTTAGCCGGTGCCTCGACTCATAATAATAATGGCTACCATTCACACCACCTGCTATCACCTCCGACTGATTTTGCTTCTATCGCAAGTAATTACAACTTTAACAATTGCAGGTAACTTGTCTGAAATTACTTACTTTGAACTCGGTCTTTACAGATAAATATCAACTTCATTCATCTTAGTTTATTTTTAGTTTTTGATGTTTTATCTTTTAATTCTCCTTTTAAATATTTAAGATATTTTGTATCATTAATCAAATGTGTCTATGAAATTCTAGGGTGTGGGTTGATTAATTAATAGTAATTTCGAATATTAATTTTAATGTACAGACAAGTGGTACGGAATTTTGTACCAGTAAAAGTTGATAAAAGTGTTTTTTTTTTCCTTTGGGTGTAATTACGAGTCAAATGTCAAACACTGTTGTTATGAATTACACAGGTGGAAAATGTTTTCAGATCAATGCAAAATGTGTGCCATTAACCATTGTCAGTAAAACTGACCAATGGCAAGCTATTTATTAATTGGGAAAATGGATATGCTTTTGACATTAATCGGTAATTACTTTTTTTTTATCTAATGCGAAAATAAAATGGATTTTGTATGAAAATTGTGTTTGCAACTCGAGTTTTCTCTTACAGAATGAAAAATGAGTTAATTTACTTTGTAAAAGTCGATACTGTCAACAGGTTGAGAAGTAAATGTCAAAAAGTCAACAAGTTGGGAAATTAAAAATGAAAAAGTCAACAATGGAGATAAAATAAAGTTTAAATAAATGGATTGTTTGGTTAACCACCTTTTATAGTATGAAAAAATAATAGGACAATAACGGATAACAGTAGGACAGGGGAACAATAATAAGAAAACAAAGAGACAATAATAAAAAAAAACAGACACAATATAAAAAAAACAAAGAGACAGTAGAAAGAGAATGATGGAACAATAATGAGTAACACTGTCACTACTGTCACTGGACAGTAGTGGGCCAATAATATCGATAACAATGTAAAGGAAAAGTTGATGGATTTTAACTTTTTTCTAGTTTACAAGGAGGACTGTAAATTATTGGAAAATGTTGTTGATCTTAAGTCAGAGACCATTTCTCAGATAACCGGTATTCAAATATCAGACAAGATCAATTCAATTCCATGTGGAAGTCTTTTACAAACCACTGAAGCTGGTAATACACAGACACAGCCATCACCATCCATTTTTTCTTTTGATCTATTCAATTCTAATTTTCTGATTTCAGTATGCGAACTTGTATCTAAAAAAGAAATCGCATCATCAGTTTTTTATGTCACTTGCGACATGGCACGTCAGTTGCTGCCATTCTTTCAATCTATAGGACTTAAACACGAAAAACACGAATTCCTACCGGGATGTTTGGGAGGCCCTCAAGAAAAAGCAACAGTTCGGACAAATTTCTACGACGCAATTGAATTCATGAAGGACATAATGATCACTTTAAGTGGAAATAGTGTAGTTCTGATCACCGACATGCAACCTGGTAACCCCAAAAATTAATTGAAATTGAGTAAATTTCTTACGCCAATTGTAATTCCAGAATTAATTAGAAGGGGATTAGCAGATCACTTACGTGTAGCTAGAATCGTCGACCCGACACATCCATTCAACTTGGATAAAATGAATTACCGGGGAATCCATTTTTTTGTCTTATGCACAGCAAGTGCTACTCGCAACGTATTGCGAGATGCTGAAACTTCTGGTCTTTTAAGCATTGCACAATCTTGGATCATTTTGACAGATATAAATCAAGAAGTATTGTTACAGGGTATAGACATTCCTTATAATACTCATGTGGCTGTGGCAACTACAGCGAACAATGATGTAAATTAATAATGGGGAAAATGGGCCAATTACTAACATTTAACATTGAAAATTAAACTTTCTTAGGCAAAGGTCTTGCCACACCATGGAGCTCTTCTTTGGACTCCGAAAGATCAGCAGTCAATAAGTTGTTCTGACATGGGCAAAGTACAAACCTCAAATCCAAAAGTAATATTTTGCATCATTTTACTGCAAAATTCATGCGATTTAATCGTTTTTTGTAACTTTAGACTGAAGTTGGTGAACCTTCTCCTCCAAAAGCACTATCATTGGAATTGTACGAAGTCTATTCACTAAAAGACAACGATCCGTTAATATTCAAAAGATTTGGATCATGGTTTTCGATGAACAACCGATTGCGCCTGATCTACACATTTCCAAACATGCTCAGAAGACTCGACGGTGTACATCTACGTGTTATAACCATTGACGTAATTAACATAAATTACTAGCCTGTAGTATACGAATTTAGTCTTACTTCACTTTATAGGCACCGCCGTACATAACTTTCAAAGGCAAAGAGGAAACTCCCGAAACACTGGAAGGTTTCTATGGATTTCTGTTTAAGGAATTAGCGAGAGAAATGAATTTTACGTAAGTAGTTTCTAAATTAAGTTGTTGCTTAGTTTTAAAAACTTATTTCCTTTTAAGGTTTTCGATAGAAATTGAAACGGTATACGGCTTAAAAGATAAAAACAACAATTGGAATGGATTATTTAGAAAACTGCAATATAATGTTTGTATATATATAAGTCTTCTATTTAAAGAAATAGTTGAAAATAACTAGACTTTTTGGACAGTTTGGAGTAACCATTTTCATTTCAGCAAGCAGATGTTGCACTTTCTTCCTTGTCGGCAACAAGGGACCGTAAAGAAGTCGCGGATTTCTCGTCTAAAATCTCGTCGGCTTACATGAGAATGGTGTACAAAATACCGGACGAAAAATACCATTTTCGACTATACATCATTCCATTTGGCTGGGAAATTTGGCTTCTGGTCACTGCAAGTATTGTTGTTTCGGGCATTCTTTTGTACATATCGAACCGAATTAGCCCTCAAAGTGCATTGCATTCCACATCTGATCCGGTACAACTGATCAAAGTTAAACATCAGTTCAGCTTGCTCGATTGTTTTCTCGCTGTTTACAATGGTTTCAATCAACAAGGTTTGCGAAATCTTCTGAAGTTTTGCTCAGTAAACCACGAATGTTGATTCAACATTAGTTACACAATAATAAAAAAATTTCAAAACATTAAAATGTCATTAAAAACATTATTTCAACATTTAACATTAAATTAACACTGATAGTACAGTATATTGATTTAACGTTATAAAAAAATGTTAAATTGATCGATACAGTTGATTCGCTCAACATTAAATGTTGAAATAATGTTTTATCCAATGACATTTTTAACTGTTGCAAAATTTACATTTGATCAACATTGAAATAACATTAGCTGGTTTACTGAGTTGGGCTGTTAGTATTTCTTGTTATGTCTTATTTCAGGCAGTGAACTTGAACCGCGCGAAGTATCTGGAAAGATAATATTTATAACTATTTATCTAAGTTTTGTCATTGTTTTCTCAAGTTACACTTCAGTATTCACATCGTTTTTAACTATCAGTGACACAAAAAAACTTTTCGATACCCTGGAAGATGTATATCGTGACAAAAACTATAAAATTGGGCTCATAGGTAATACGAATTATGAAGACATTTTCAAGGTAATTACAAAAATTTGACCAGCACTTCCGGTTTTAGTACATTAAGGAGTTTTCATCACTAAAACATTTCATTTCTTTACTAAGGATGAAACTGATACAAACAGTATAAACCACAAAGTATGGCAACGTATTTCGGCAGATAAAAAAAACCTAGTTTCCGACGTACCAGGAGGTTTAGACCGTGCTTTTACGGAAAAATACGTATTTCTTACGCCTAAGGAAAGCACCACATATTATTTGGGAAATAACTGCAGTTTCGATATGTCAAATGAGGATCTGTTCAGCGGCTCTATACACTTTGCTTATGCGAAAAATTTCACTTATGCCGAAACATTTAACGAGTAGTAAGTATGACATAATGATTCGATTCCTGCAGTACTGAATGGTTTTTTCCCTCCCAGTATTAATAGAATGGTTGAAAGTGGAGTTATTGCGCGTTTGGGCTCAAAATATCAACGAGACCAAATCAATTTCTGCTCAACTGACAGCGTTAAGCCTTTGGGCTTTAAGAAAGTTGTTAGTTTGTATCTCTTATTGGCTGGAGCGTCATTGTTTGCGGCTGCTGCTCTGGGAGTAGAGTGGTTGTTCCGTGTAACTGGGCGTTCGAAGAATCAAGCGTCGTTTGGCGAACAAAATAGAAATCAAAACATGAAGCCACTTTCGTTTCCCGGTCAAAGTGAAAAGCCACTTTCGTATCCCAGTCAGAGCGGCAAGCCACTTTCGTACCCTAATCAAACTGGTCACGGTTTGGCGTACAAGAGTTATTACTTCTCATAAAAACCGAATTTTCTTGAACATGTAGTCTATTTTACTGAATTTTCTCATATTTTTCTTACTCTATGTATCTGATAAAAAGTTTAAATATTTTTCATTGTTCACTATTTCTTACTTATCATGAATAAAGTTATCTTCTAAAGAAGTAAAAAGAAATGAATGTTTATTAAAGTTTTGGCTGTAATGCCCTAAGAGTATAGGTTCTACACAATCCAATAACATGTTTACTAAATTAAATTATTATAGTTGAATAACTACAAATGTATTATAGAAAATAATTTATAAGTTGCAATAACATTTATCTTTGGTAAACTATTGCAGAAAATTATAAAACCCAGATAAGGAATCAATTAACATTCAATTATTTTAACTATTCACCACTAAAAAAGTTAGAAGCATAGTAAAAACCATTAAAATTCACGCATTTGGTTCTTCTGATGCCAATATTAACTCAAGTACTTATAGCTTTATGGGAAAACATTTCCTGAATGCATTAAAGCCCACAAAATTACAAGACGTAGAAGCTCGAATCGATCGGTGCTCATGCTACAATCAATAATTTATGCTTGTGTTCAAAAAGTCTAGTCTCAGAAATAGTTGAGGCCCAGACTTTTGGGACAAAAAAAAAATTATTTTTAAATTGAGCATTGTTCAAATTTCAGCATTTCTCATACAACTTGAAAAAAAAAATGCTGATACGTAACATAATCTACAAAAGTTTTGATTTATATAAAACTTTCTAATTGAAATTTTGTATATTCCAAAAAACAAACAAAAGTTCAATTTTTTTCACACTTACAGTTCAGAGTGAACATTTCATGTATTGAAAAATACCTTACAATTGTACGAATTACGAACATCAGACGCGTCGTAAATGAGTAAAAACATGTGAACACATTTTCTTGCATAACTTCAACAATAATAAATTATTATTGTGGTTTCATTTTCTGAATATAAACTCTTTTACGACCGTAATCTTCGCACTGTTCCATCAACCGTAATAATGCCATAAAGATTGAACCCTTCGAGATAAGTACTTTGTTTGTTACGACCATTAGCTTCTCTGTAGAAAGTGGAATCAATTTCCCGAATGTTAAAGTAAATCGATTGTCGCAACTCATAAACTTTCACGAGTCATAAACATTCTTGTCCCCGTTATTCACAGTTGAGGGAAAATGGCCCTAACGCTTGCCAAACTATATTTCTCCGCGTTATTGGTACTTTTTATTCAAATTCGTCGGACTACGACCATAAAAAGTAAGTAAAATATAATTTTTTTAAAAAGTACTTTTCTACGAAAATTATTATTTAAATATTTTATAAGTATTACTAAATAAGCTTATCCATTCAAAATTAATCATCAAATTATTTTGAAGCGTAATAATACTGCGAACTTGTTAATATTAATTTCCTAAATGAGTTTTGCATGATAACCATCATCAATCAAGTAAAGTAACTAGATTAATTGAAATCACAAACGAGAATCGATTTTCACTTATCAGAAAATGGCAATGGAAAGTTAAAATTTTTATAACAAAATGTATCAAAATGTAGAAAAATGTATATAAACTGCGCAGAACGAACATCGACAAAATGAGCACAAAAAAATTTAATATGCAAATTATGTAATCAACTTTATTATGACAACAAACTCATAAAATTGATTATATAATTTTCCTAGTCGTTAGAATTATTTATTAACCTCATTCTGCAATAATCAATTTAATTTGAAGTTTTCACCGAAAATTGCTCATCAATGAACATCACCTTAAGTGTTACTGATGAAGTACTAAACCTATTAAAAACCTACAGTAAACTAGCGATTGATCCAATTGAAACTGGAAACATCAATTGCAAAAGCTCTTTTGATGCTTTACAAACAGGTAAGCAATAAAATATATTCTTAGAACTCCACTTTAACAATTTATGTCTTAGTGTGCGAACTTTCATCAAAGAATGATATTTCATCTAAAGCGTTTTATGTTTCGTGCGGTATGGGTCATCAATTGAAGTCAACATTTGATAATTTGGGAATAAAATATGAGAAAAAGTCTGATTCTAATTGTTTGACAACCAATTACCAGGAAAACAGACTTCGTTCTCGACCTTCAGATGTCGTTTTGTTTATTAAGGATATGATGACTAGGTTTGGATGGAATAAAATTGTTTTGATTACTGATATTGAAACAGGTATAAATTTTTTTTAAATGACATTTTGTTCAACTTATTTGCTCAAATGACTTTCAATTTTTAGAAATGCTTCAGCAAGAGTTATCCAATACATATACTACATCTATTATAGTTCATCCTCCGTACATCGCAGAGTATTTGAATATCACAAAGCCCTATTTATTGCATTATTTCGTACTGTGCTCGCCCGCTGTCACGAGACAAGTTCTGCAATTTGCTATTGAACTTAAAGCTATTGATAGTCCACATAGTTGGGTAGTAATGTCGGATATTTCGAAAGAAGTGCTGCTACAGGACGTTAAAATTCCCTTCAATTCGTACGTGGCCGTTGCAACTACGAGTGATGACAAGGTAGATAAATTGGAGATTTACGAGTGGTTGTAAAACCAAAGTTTATGTTCCAATGTAAATGTGTTTATGGGCTATCAAAAGGTAATGTTTTGATAACTGGTTAGTGAAGATTTTTTGCTAATGTACAAAATTCTTTATAAACCTTCCAATTTCTTGAAGATGACATTTAATTTTGATTTAATTGCTAAAGTCTATGGAAAATGAATAACATTTTGGTCAAATCTGCAAAGTGTTAGTCACCCATATTATATAACATCACAAACAAATAATTAAGGAGAAATTGATTCATTTGGATCATAATCATAAATAAGTCTCCCTAATGCAATTTCTGTAATGCACATTAAGTCTATCGCTACAAATGATTCATCTGTGATGTTTTTTAAGGTAAATTTTGTGCCACATAAGGCAACTCTCCTTTGGACATTGGAAAACCAACCTTCCACATCTTGTTCAAACTTGAATCAAATTCAAACCTCAGATTCCAAGGTAAATTTATCTATTCTTCACTTAATTTATTCACTATCAATTATTCATCTTCCAGACGAAACTGATAGATTCAAACCACAGATTACTAATAATGGACTTGTATGAAGTATATTCAGTCAAACCTGATATGCCATTAAAGTCACGTTTCTTTGGGAAATGGGTTTCCTCAACTAATGCCGGATACAGACTGGACTTAAAACACTCATTTCCTAACATGCTTCGAGAACTTGATGGCATTAGTTTTGATGTTGTTACTGTTGAGGTAAGTTATTACATAAATAATCACCCATAAAAATGTCTTTAAATATAATCGATCCTTTCAGACTCCACCTTACATTATAATAAACAACAAAATTGACACTTTGGAAGGAATCTACGGTCATCTGTTTCAAACTCTGGCTATGAAAATGAATTTTACGTAAGTTATATATGGTTCTTAATCTTAAAGTTTGGAATATATTTTATGTATTCAGCTATAATTTGACTGTGGAACGTACTTATGGTTTAAAAGAGGCTAATGATTGGACTGGATCAATGAAATTGATCGCAGAAAAGGTTAAGCAAATTCACGTAACTCTGTGAAACAAATTTAACCAAAACAACAAAAATTATTTACATAATTTCAGAAAGCAGACATTGCACTGTGTGACTTCTCAATGACAATAGACCGGAAAGAAATCGGAGACTTTTCATCCACGATTTCAACTGCAGTTCTAAAAACCATATACAGATTACCAGATGAAAACTATCATTTCCGATTGTACATCATACCATTCGGCTGGCAAATTTGGGTTCTTGTTACTGTCAGCATTGTTGTTTCTGGAGTGCTCATTTACATAACAAATCGTGTCAGTCCAAATAGTGCATTGAAAAATGCACCTGATGCAACAGAATTGGCTAAAATTAAGGATAAGTTCAGCATGCAAGATTGCCTTCTTGCTGTTTACAATGGATTTAATCAACAAGGTAAATATTGCCATAGTTCAAGTTATTAATTTTGATAATTTTTTAAATTTTAGGCAGTGAACTCGAACCGAGGGAAGTTTCTGGAAAAATAATTTTTGTAACAGTTTATCTTAGCTTTGTCATAATATTCTCCAGCTACACTTCAGTTTTTACTTCTTTCTTAACTATTTCAAACACCAAAATTCTATTTCCAAGTTTGACGGACGTTTATGAGAACAATGCTTATAAAATCGGTCTGTGTGAATACACGAGTCAAGAGAGTCTTTTCAAGGTTTAGTTCTTGACAAACACTAGAATTTCGTTTATAACTTCTTGCTGACCCTAAACTGATGAACTTTTTCAGGACGAGACAAAGCCAGAAAGTTTTCAATACAAAGTTTGGAAACGAATCGAACAAGACCCAGGAAACGTTGTTTCCAATTTAAAAGAAGGATTAAACCGCGCATACTCGCAAGATTACGCACTGATCACTCCGAAAGAAACGACCAACTACTTTTTAAATAACAACTGCAGTTTTGAATTCTCAAGTGACGACGTTTTCAAAGAATCCAACCATCTCATCTACAGAAAGGATTTCATTTATGCCGAAACGTTCAATAATTAGTAAGTTTTTACAATTATTTCAAATTTTGTTTAAACATTTTCTCTATTTAGCATAAGTTTGTTGTACGAGAGTGGATCGATTCAGAGATTGCATCGTATGTATAAACAAGACGAAATCAAGTTCTGCAGTTCGGAGAACGTCAAACCGTTGGGATTCAAAAAAGTTGTCAGTTTGTATTTACTTCTTGCTGGAGCGTCGTTGTTTGCAGCTGCAGCATTGGCAGTTGAATGGTTGTTTCGTATGACAGAAGAAACAAAGGGGAGAAACAAAGACATATCTAATTTTATACTCAATGTTACGAGTGAAAGAAATGATTTTAAAACAATGGTCGATAACAAAGATTTCAGTGCTAAAGTTGAAAGAAAAAACTTCAGTACAACTGCTGAAATCAAATCTGCAATTCCAAAAACTGCTATGTTAAGCAAATCGTACCACTTTTCTTAAAAGCAAAGGTCATAGAGGATAAATTTTCGCGGTAAAATTTGCACAAGTACACCCACACCAACAAGTAAGTGTAAATTTAAAAAATAACGTTATTAAATTGTTAAAGCCATTTACACCAAGGTCAAGTGTTAATCTTAGTATTGTACTGCGACATTTTATACACAAACTGAAATATATTACTCAGAAACTAAGACATTCCACAGAAATTACTCTGTTAATAAAAAGCAACATTGTACTAATGAAATCTTTTTTTATATACACAAAGTTATTTTCAAATAATTCACATTCGTGTTTTATGAATTTTTATACTTTTCAAAGATTAATTTTTAATGATTCTGATATTCAGTTTTCTCTATTATAATTACTACACATCTCTTATTTGTATTCAATACCAGAAATAAATTCCTAACTCAAAAATAGTTTTTCTGTATACTTCTCAGAAACAATTGATTCTTTGATTGTAGGTTTCCATGCAAATTATTGTTTCAAATTACAATTTACTAGTTCCATCCAATCCATAATCACAATAATTCATTTCTCTGAATCCCAACAACCTAATATTTCTTCTAAAATTACCTATTTTCCACATATCATTAGTAGTAATAACAACTTCAAGCCTTTCATTACAACAACCCACGACAGAACATGAACTTTCGTCGTTACTGACAACAACAACACCCAAATACAGTCCAGATACAGTCCAGATAGCCAACTTAAATCAAACATGGCGGGAAGTTACTTTTACAGCGTGCCTAAATGTGGATCCCAATCAACAACACCAACGTTTGTGCAATGTCCTTCAAAAGCTACTTCTTCAGATATTACTTTCCTCAGTGTAAACAAATTATTTGGTAGAAATAATGCAATTTGGCAAAAAACCTTCTGGTTTTTGGTTTTAGCTCTCAGTATTGGTCTTTGCACTTGGCAAGTGGCCATTTGCTTTGATAAATTTGTCAGCAAACCAATTGAAACTGATGTTAAAATTCAAGTTTTTCACGACACCGTTTTCCCCGCTATTACAATCTGCCCACAAACCAACGAATTTGGTCACGAATTCCAGAAAACATTTGACCGGCTGTGTTCGAATAACGCCGCTTGCAGAGTATTGAGCGATGAAGACAAATTGAGATTTCCCTTTGATAAACTCAACAGTAATTTAACAGCAATGTGGTTGGCTAGAGAGATTAAACGTGCAGAAGTGGAACTTAATGTAAGTTAACTAAAATGGGTTTTTTTTGTATTTGTTATTACTAAGTTTTAAATGTTTTAGTGTGAATATGCAGTTGATGAGTGTGGGGATAAGAAAACTGAGGTGAAAATCAAAGATAATTTTGTTGATACACTTGTTGGTCGATGTTTAACATTTCATAACGGTAAATATGAAATATTTTCAAATATTTAGTTTGTTATTTATATTATTAATTGGTAGATTTGAGGTGGTATTTTGCTGGCAAGTCAGCATGGACCTGGTGGATTAATGTAGCTGAGACTGATTTCAGTTTAGCATCAAATAATAAGAGTGGATTGGATGTAAGATCTCGTGTATACAAGTAACAAACAATTTTTCAGTACTTTAAGTAAAATAAAAATCTGTAAAAACTAATAGTTCACTTACCTTTAAACATTTTCTTCTTTCTGAACTCATTGAATTTCAAGCTTTCAACCAGAATGCACAGAGTACTCGATCCTTGTTGCAACTATTTTACCTGCAAAATAATAACAACAACAAATTTTTTTTATTAACCTTGATTCGTGTAGGTTGCTATTCATGCAGCACCGATTGTGACCAAATTATCCATTCCAAGTATTCATATCAAATCATACAATAGAAATCACATTGGAATCGAAATGATAGAAGTGAGATGTTATTAAGTTTGATTACGACTATTATACTTATAATTTTTTTTTCAAAATAAATTATTTTACATTTTAGTTCCATTATTTGAATGATTCAAACAGGCCATGCACCACTGAAAAAGAACGAATTAAATGTATCAACGACTGTGTAAATGAAAAATTTGCTAAGACAAAGGCTATTTGCAAGTTGGTTAATGTTTTTTCCCGAAATTATCTAGCAAACAATAAAAAATTAAATTTACAGATGGCCGTTTCTGAAATCGAGTTTAAGACTCTGCAAAACGCAAGAGGAAAACAGAAAATTACAAGAAATTTTAATTAAACTTAAATTCAAACTTTCCGAATGCAAATGTGTACCTGCGTGCCGGTCGTGCACCTACAGAACAACTATAACATTTTACGATGATGATGAAAACGTTAAGAAAAATATTACAACAATTGGTATGATTTTGGCAGGAAATACGAAACAAGTGATTACCGAAATTTATTCTTATCCTGGCACCTCACTGGTTGCTGATCTTGGTGGAAGCATTGGCCTGTTTCTTGGTGTATGTCTGTTGTCTGTTTTTGAACTTCTATATGCCGGTTCTCTCAGAATTTGGAAGAAAAAACAATAACCCTAATCGCTTTGCTATAGTCGCCGACCATTGACTGGATGTCTTCGCACATTTAAAATCCTGTATTCTTGAAACTTGCATGCCACATTTATCGCAAAACATAATAAAATTAATAAATTAAGCATTGCTGATGTTCTAACAATTATGTTTAAACTTTGTTAACTAAATTGCTCATGCTCATGCCTGGTGTCGATTCTTCGAACTCTTTCCTCTTCAGGGAAAGAACGATCGTGGCGGAAGGATCTTAATCCTTTCCCGCCAAAAGTTTGACAGATCAGTTATTGGCGAGGTTATTGGTCATAGCAATTAGTAATTCAAATTATTTATTCTAAAAATGAAAATAAAATTCTTATGTTATCTTATGTTATTTAACTTTTTTATATTTTGGATGAATTGGCGCGTTTGGTCGAATTTATTTGCGTGCGTTTAGGCAAACTTGCGCACATCTGAGCGAGCGTTTTGGTGAATTTGCGCGCGTGTTTGGGCGCGCTGTACATGAAATGGCGCGCGCTTGGATGGATTGTACGAGGGATTTAAATTCTCGTTCGATTTAAATGCCATCTATACGTTCAAAAACTCAATAAACTGTGCAATGATAGTGAACTTTCAGTCCACTAGATGAGGCTGCAATCGAAAAAAAAGGACGTGTTGCCATCTTATCTTTTCCATTGGATAAAATTCGATAAAATACGTTTTTTCATCATTCCAATTTTTTCCAAATATAATTTTTGAATAAAATTTTTTATTATTTTATACAACACAATTTGAAATGGTTTATTATTTTAAATCGTGATGTCGGTCTGTGTAAGAAACGGTGAATGGTAGAAACTAGACTTGTGGGCGGGTCAAGACGCGTCGACAGACCGGCTTAGTGTGGCTTAAGCCCACCCCAAACGGGAAAATTACAAGATGGCGGCTGGCGTAGCTCAACACATGGCCGTTCCTGTTTCA
>JAQIXT010000878.1:0-22661 GCA_034700445.1 Stenotaenia linearis | reverse complement strand
AAAATCCAAACAGTTTGGATTTTTAAGCGCTTGCACATGCGCAGTCAACAATGGAACCATGGAGGCAAGCGTAAGCGTGAACGCAAGCACGAGCGTACGCCTCCATTTGTGCCGGGCCTTAAATTAGAACAATTGATCAAGTAAAACAAACATGGCGGTATGCTTTGATCTAACTTTTGATGATAATCTGGGAGATAATCTGATATCTAGTCATCAAATTACACAAACTCAAAGCAACTTAAGTAATAAGTAAATTTCTCAGACATAAGTTAAACCTCATAATTTCTTAGAGCTGAAATTGTACTGTCAGTTATTTTATGCAAGAGACTCTGTAAGGGAGAGATTACATTTTTTAATAATTTTGTTTTTATAAATTATATAATTTTAATTTGTATGGTAATCAACCTTAAAGACCTTCTAAAGACCTTTTTAAAGCCTCTTTGGACCCTTTTCACTCACTAGTAACTTCAGCTTTCTATTTTGCCAGGTTTCACCATGGTTGTAAAAATAGTTCTGTAGATAGGCTTTTCTGCCTAACTCCAGTGTCTTCCTTCTGTCTTCCACTCCAGAAGTGTCTTCCTTCTGTCTGCTTTTCCACTGGAATGGCTGCTGTTGTTGCACTGTGAAGTTGTATAGTCACATGATTACTTCTTTCCTCTTTTCAACCTGCACATAGTAAAGGTGCTTGATGTTTGTTTATGTTAAGTAAACACTCTCTCTATTTGTCAAAGCCACACATCCATTCTTAAGAGGGCTATTTGGATACGGATTCACAATCGATAAGTGTATGTGAGTTACTATAAAAGACTTTATTAACATGTTTTAAATGTAGTGCTACATTTTACCCCTTTTTGTACATCACCCAACTTTGTGCTCATTCTTTTGTGGAAACATCAGATCTAGGCAAGCTATAATCAGATATATACACATCAGATATGTACATAACTTCAGCTAGATATGGAATAAATCCAGATTCAAATCAGCATGTTTGGTGAAGTGCATTTTATCAAACCAGAGTAAGCCAGATATGGTATCTCACCAAACATTTGTATGCATCCAATACAAAGAAAGCTTTTTTATGGTACCAAATAGAGACAAATCACATCAGATAAAGGCTGACATGGTTTATAAAGGCAAATAGGTATTGTTGGGGTCAGGAACCTGCAATAATTTGCTATCAATCAATTGCAATGAGGGTATTTTTTTACACCTATTCTCTGATACTTCAGAGAGGCATATGGAGCGATTGTTTACTTACATACAGAAAGAGGTTATGGGTTCAGCTCAGGCATTTCTTGTCATGTCTAAGCTTACCATTTTACAACAAGAGTTATTAGGAGCTTTAGTGGGTGTTTGCTTGTTTTATTGCAGAGCGTTGTTGAATTTTCTGCGCAACATTCCACATGTTTGCTGGACCGATTCTGCTATTGTGTGTCTATGGCTTTCAATGCCTCTTAGTACCGTATTCTTTGACGCCCTTGATTATAGGCCACACCAAGATTTCATTAAGTGTAATAGAGGCCGCCTTTGAATATAGGACGCGGCCAAAGAGGGTCTTGATTTCACTTAAACCAAAGGTCACATGATGAACCGGGAGTGTTTGGATCTTTTGTTTACTCAAAAGTAAAGGGTTTTTGCTTCTACAGGGTAGTAGCAAGATCCCCTGTAGCAGCAAAACAAATAATCATTGACTTTCACCTTGCACTTAGACATAACTCCCCTCCCCTCCCAGGGGTTGTTAAGCAATAAAGGCCGTCCTTGATTAAAGGACGCACCAAAATTTCATAAAGTGTAATAGAGTCCGTGGCCTCTAAGAAATATGGTATTTGGAAGTGTTTTATGGATAACCAGGTTCAGCAGATTTATGATTTAACAGGGCCTGAAGATTGGCATCATATTCCTAGTTCAGAAAATTCAGTGGATTGGGTACTTCAAAGTAGTCTAGATTTGGATCAGAGCTGGTGTTTCATAGTACCTTTGTACTATGAACAGTTGTACAGTTTGTTGGTAAGGTGATTTATAATATCATAACAGAGTAGCTTAGGTGGAGGGGAGAGAGATATTGCTTAAGGTTGCAAACAGCTGCAATGGCTGTATGGGACCTGTCACAAACCAAAAAACTTTACATTTCAATAATTTTCACAAAACCTCTGAATGGAATCAGGAACAACCAATAAAGCAAAAAAACCAAGATAGGAGATAAAAGACAGCCAGAAGGCAGAAGAGAGACATGGCCAAAACAACCAGAAAAAAAGAAAAATCGTGACCCAAAAACCATCGTAGGTACCAATTTCTCGTTTAGCATTACACAAGGTGAAGTACCCAGGGGGACCACAAGGAGATAGAGTCGAATATGCTGCTCTTCTCTGGCTTGACGAGGACACGCGCACTACCTTCCAGATTTCTTTCTCTTTACCTTTTTCCAAACCACTAAATTTCCTTACCCCAAGCGTCACTTAGCTTTGTCTTCCTCTTAATTGAATATTATGCAAAAACACGCCAAATCTGATTACTTGGCGTAACTCATTGATTTTTTTCTTTTCTGTTCTCTTTGGGACTTCTTAAGTGAGACTGCAAATCTTCCAACTTCATTGATTTTACGCAACTAGAATTAACATAGTCCAAATTGAACTTTCTAATTCCAACTTTCTCATTTAAGCTCTCCTGCACTTTCCTTCATCTAACAAATGTTGCGTGCATTTATTGGATTGCACACGTCTCTGTCCATCGGTTTGCCTTGCAGATAGCCAGATTTGGTGTACAAAAGTGACAATAAAAGGGAAATTTCATGGTTTGCTAAAGACCAATTAACACTTTAGACGGCAACAGCTGCCTCGAGCGCTATTTGAAATAATATGATTAGCTTTTAATGAAACTTTTCAATTGCAGCTTTGATCAAAAAGTGCATCAACCGTGTGTTAACTGTCAGTCATGTTCTCGAGGTATTGTTGGTTTAATTGAATTGAAGTTGCTGTCAAAATGTGTGTTGAGGAATTGGAAATTTCTTTAAGGTGAATTGGAATTTGATAAGAAAAGTTTTTGGAGTTGTGAAGTGTGATGTCATACATGTCATAAAGGCAATTGGTAACATACTAGCCAGATGTATGTCAACAGACAGACTCTAGGAATGAATGAAATTCAGCAGTAACTGTGGATTTTGTGGAATGTAAAA
This sequence comes from Stenotaenia linearis, assembly GCA_034700445.1. Lineage (NCBI taxonomy): Eukaryota > Metazoa > Arthropoda > Chilopoda > Geophilomorpha > Geophilidae > Stenotaenia > Stenotaenia linearis. Next base: position 19,489 of record JAQIXT010000878.1, on the reverse strand, counting down.
ACTTGGCAAAAGAATTTGGCAGAAATGTAAGAATTAAAAGGAAGTTGCAGGAATTTATTAGAAAAGTACAAAAATTCAGAAAAAGGTTATTAAAAATTGCAAAAACTCAGTAAAACTTTAGTAGAAATTGGAGAGATTTAGTAAAAAATTTTCCTCTTTCTACTAAAGAGCAAAAATTTAAAGAGAAAACTCCAGAAATTTAATAAAACTTTAGTAGAAATTGGAAAGATTCAGTTAACTTTAGTAGAAACTACAAAGATTCACTAAAGTAAAACTGTAGTAGAAATTGCCAACATAAGAGAAAACTGCAGCAATTGAGCAGAAATTGCAATACTCTAAGAGAAAACTGCAGAACACACTAGAAGCCACAAAACTTTAACAAAAAACTGCAGAAATTACAAAAATAAAACAGACATTTAAGAGAACCTACAAATTACAAAAATTTAATTTAAAAGATGTATTTAACATCTGAATAATTCAAAATTTAAAGTCTAGACATAAAAATACTACTTTCTCATTGTTGTTATTATTCTCAATTAACACGTGCAAACCCACAGGGAAAAGAAAGAAAATATTTCAAGAATTACGACATTTTAATTAAAATTCAATGTAAAATTTAATAAATCGATTAAATAACAAGAAAATGACGCATTTCGCTCCGAGCATTAAACCAATGAGGTAAACGACTGTCTTTTGTCGACTGTGACAAAAAAAAGTCCCTAAAGGTGTTTTTTGGTTGTCTTCGGCTTTACTTACATCGTCGTTTGTCTTTGTGTAAATTGATGTAGTGGAAGGGGAAATAGTTCGCGATTTTTTTCTTTCTTTCTTTTTTTTTGGAGGGAGGGATGGGGGGAATGGGGGAAGGAATTGCAGGTAGTCAAAGTCACGTTCTTTTTCGTGGATGATTGCGGTCGCGCGGATGTCACCGTCCAAACGAGTCTTTGGCTTTAGGTGAACTGAATCAACAAGGGTGGAAAATGATGTTACGGATCACTGTTGGAGCCATTCGGATTATGTGGATCTGGGTGGAGGAGCGTGGGGAGTTTTGGGGAGAGTTTTGAGTGTAAGTTGTGAGTTGTTGTGATGAGGGAAGGGTTGGAAGTGGGTTTTTTTGATTTTTGGAGTTGGGGTTTTGTGATTTTAAGGGGTTTGAGTGAAGTTTTGGATGGTTTTAGGGGTTTATTAAGGTTTTTGAGAAATTTTTTCACATTTTTCTGATGTTTTTGAAGGTTTTCACTTTTTTAGTTATTGTGATGATACAAAAAAACACGATAAATGTCTAAAATATTGACATTTTTCATGTTATTTCAACTTTTTTTTGTGTCTTTTCAACATTTTCGCCTTATTTTACGTGTTTCTTCGACATTTTTCGAGTTTATCCTACAATTTCGTATTTTGATTCAACATTGTTCGTGTTTTTTCAACATTTTTCGTATTTTTCAACATTTTTTTCATATATTTTCCTTGTTTTTGAAAAATTTTCACAGGTTTTACCATTTTTGATACAACTATAAAATCACCTTCTAACAAAACCTCATTACAACAAACGCTATTTCGCTCCCTTAACCTTCGTTACTTTACATCGACATTCGGCTACATCACATATAAATACATTTTCTAAATTTAAATATACGTTTGACTTTTCTCTTAATTCTATTTCCACCTGTTTACTCCTTTTTTCTCATTTATTTACTTTGAACTGCAATTTCCCATTTCTGATTAAGATTTGTTTACACTTAATTGCATTCACTAAGACTTATTTGTCGAACTGGAAGCTTTGAAGTTTATTATTCCATTTTAAAGACAAGTAACTCTTTCTAAGACTCCACACATAAAATATTGGGCAAAAGTGAACCAGGTCAATTCACGTCAAGCGAGCTGGGAAAACTGATTTATTCAAAAGTTTTAAAAAAAACATAAAAATTTTATAATAAAACTTAGAACTTAAAATTTTTTTTTTTTAAATTTATATTAACTCTTCACTGTAATATACACAAAGTTTTAAGACTCCAAGTAAACCGGAAGTGCCATTTAGTCAGCTATAAATAGCCGCAAATTGCAGAGATGTCATGCAGGGAAGCATAATTTCACCGCAGATGAAAAATCGCTGTTCTACTAAAAGGGTTGTTAGTTTCAGGAGGGATAATTAGAGGCGTTGTATGAATTTGGGAAGTGCAGGGATGGTATTGTGGTATATTGTGATTTATTTTTGAGGTGGTTAGAGGTAACGATTGTTGGTTTGGATGGAATGTGTAATGAATGTCTTTGAAATGTTGGATTTTGTTTGGAAAGTTTGGTGAGAAATGGTAAGTTTAGTTCAAAAGTGATAAATTAGATCAATAAGTGAGAAATTTGTTCAAAAAATGCAAAAATTAGGTCACAAAATGCAATAATTTATTCAAAAATGCAAAATTTAGTTGAAAAAGTACAAAATTTAGTTCGAAAAGTGCAGAAAATGCAAAATTTAGTTCGAAAAGTGCAGAAAATGCAAAATTTAGTTCGAAAAGTTCAGAAAATGCAAAATTTAGTCCGAAAAGTGAAAACTTTATTTCAAAAAGTACAAAATTTACTTCAAAAACTACAAAATTTACTTCAAAAACTACAAAATCTACTCCTAAAAACCCCCCAACTTTTCCTCTCAATTTACCAGCGCACGGACTTTAAATCAAAACCTTCAAAAAAAACCCTCAAAATTCCACACATCAAATCACATCCTTTAAACCCCTTCAAAACAACTTTTAAAAAACTTCTCAAGTTGTTATTCTCGCTCTATCTGACTTCGAATTGATTTAGAAGATGTCTTGTCGAGCGGATTGTTTACACGGCATTGGATAAATAGCTTAACTCCGATAAATAATGGCGGTATAATCTCAAACAAACACTCGATTATGTGTTCAGGCGTGTGTAAAAACTCAGCTTTGATAGTTTCCATGGCAACCACTTCCTCACGTCAAACACGCAAACCCTAATGAGTTTTTTTCGCGCTTCAAACTCAACTTGACGAGTGTGAAGTTTGATATTGTTAATTGAGCGTAGAATTGTCTCGGAATTCGGAGATTAAAATTAAAGTGGATTTTTATGTTCCGAAGGAATTTGCACAAATTTCTCGCAAATTTCGCACAAATTGATGGAATTTATCGGGATTTTTCTATTTATTTTTCTATTATTTACCCTTAAAGCTCGAAAAAGGAGAAAATTGACTTTTCTTATGCAGTAGCACGCGCGAAATGTGATGAAATATTTATCAGTTTCTCATCAAATATTTGAAATTTTTTTATATTTTATCTGATTTCGCAATAAGTTTTTTTTTAATAAAATTTTTTTTTTAAATGGAATTTGTTATTTATTTTTTTTGTTGCAATTTTGCGTCAAAAATGATTTATATCGCAGCAAAAGCGCGAGTCAATTTGACGGCGTTGCAGTGAAGTTTAAGGGGTTGCTTTTCAATTCAATTTGCTATGACACCCATTTTTTTAACTTTTTTTTTTTTTTAGTGACGTCACTGACTGCGAGTGTCCTTACGTTGACTGCGATTTCCTGCGACCGTTTCATCGCAGTTTTATTCCCACTGAGAGCACATTTCACGCAGCAGAAGGCGCGAGTTATCATTTCGATCGTCTGGTTGCTCGCCGTTTCCGTGTCTTTACCGTTTCTATTTCATCGGGAATTTTATAAAGTGAAGGTATAAAAGGGTTTGCTGGTATTGAAAATTTGTTTTCCGAGTGCCTATTTTGTCTTTATTGAGGAACTTCACTGCAATGCTTGCAGTGAAGTTCAACCTTAACAAAGATTTTTCCTGTTATGAAATTTTTCAGGTTAAAAAATCTTATGAATTTAAACATTGGAAATGAGTCTTAAAGTGTCTAAAACATATTTTGACTACCTCTAACGACTAAAACAATGCTCAAAAATCCTTTACATCCAATAAAACTAACTAAAGTATCTGAAATTTTCACTTTTTAAAAAAAAACTTAAAACCAAGTCAGATATTTTTAAAAAATCAATAAAATAATCAAATATCAATCACAAAACTTCAAAGACATACATTGTATCTGCAACCAGAAAAATTCTTCAATCCAAACAAACATATCTGAACTCCCCCTTCCCCCTCACTCAAAATCACCATTCAAACCCATCCCTCATTATCAATCCGTTCCATTACATCAACACCAACAAAGCGGAATTCAATACCACATTGGAAATCGCACAAATCATCAACACCTTTTCACTCTGTTCACAGAAACATTTCAATAAACATCCGAAAACTACAGACGCCACGCGGTAATCATCTTATCGATTCACGCGTGCACTCAACTTATCAAGATCATCTTTTACTGCATTTTTAGGAGGAGATTATTACTTAAGGCCATACGCGACCTGTCACAATGTCTAAAATAAATACAGTCGGACCCGCTTATAGCGTCAATCAAGGGACCGGGCTTAAATTGACGCTATAAGCGGGTTGACGCTACAAGCAAATCCGCTTACAGCGTCAAACTGTTGGCCGGACCACACCAAACGTGACGCTATAAGCGGGTTGACGCTATAGCCGAGGTCACTACTGGCGGGTCTGACTGTAAATAAATTAATAAATTAATAAATAAATAAATAAAATAAAATTATGCTTCGATACGTTCAAATGGTTTTCGGTCAAATTATGTTTATAATTATATATTCATTAAAATATACAGAATTAGATCAAAAACCAGAGATTTTCTGTTAAAAAATACAAACCGAAGATCGGTCATGAAAGCTTTCGCTGCCATTTTAATCATAGTACCCATTGTCCACCCCTAGATCACATTAGTAAAACCAACTCCACAACAAATGCATCAAAAACACCAGACTCATTTTTATCACCTACCTAAGGAAAAAAAAATCCCAGCATAGAGGGTGCAACTTTTCAACTACATATATATCGATCCCGGGCCCCACGGGTCCCAATTCCGATACGACACCAGATGTTGGAAATTTTCCTCTTCCTTCTTTTCCATTTTGACCGTGCAGCTGCTTCGATGACTTTCCTACGAATCAAACGTTGCCAAATGAACAGTTTTTTCCCTTTCTCAGGACTCACACGTCCGTGTTGTAATATGTTGGTCCAAATTCTTAATGAAACATCTGGTTTTAGGCTTAAATAATTTTTTCTAACATCGAATATTGTTTGTCCGACGTTTGAACTCTCGGCCAAAGTAATAATTCGGTTCGTAACAATTCCAATACAAACAATGGTCAAATCTAATTGAGAACTTATTAATTATAAAACAACAAATTATAAACTATAAAAAAAAAATCTTCAATCTATTTTGTTGTTTGATCAAACAGACATTGTTAATTAATAAAATGTTCATCCTATGAAATATCCAGCAAAGCTAATTCGGTTGAGGAGAAATTACAGGTTGTGTAATGCATTAATTTCCTCTTAAATATGATATCACTATATAACAAGATGAATAATAAATGTCTCTTTGTGAGCTCTGTTGTATGACCGAGCAATGCTTGTTTTGCTCAGGACATGGAACAAGTTTATGAATATTGCATTTGGTCCAATGGAAATTGAATGAAATGTAGAGTCAATCAAATATTCTTGAAAAAAGCTGATGTTTCAAGCTGTTGTCCAGTGGGGGGTTGGTGAAGTTTTTGTTGTGAAATGTGTTCAGTTTTGAAAATGTTTTTTAAAAAATGGTTTGGATTGAAGTGAAGGAAGAATGTGTAATGATGGATTATTGATTTTATTGTTTATAGGGTGTTTGTTGTAAAAGTTATTTTATGTATTGTTTGAAAATTGTATTTTGTTGTTATTAAATTATTATTATTATTATTTTCAAAAGGTATTTTTGGTTTTTCATTGTTTTCCATTGTTATAAAAGTGTTTAAACAGATTCATTGCTACAACAGTGTTTAAACAGTTTTTTTTATTGTTATAACAATGTTTTTCACTGTTTGGACAATTCTCCATTGGTTAAACAGTGTTTTCTAAAGTTAAAGCATTGTTTTTCTTTGTTAAAACATTGTTTTCTACAGTTAAAATATAGTTTTCCATTTAAAACAATGTTCTGTACACATAAAACAGTAGCTGCATTCAATTCCAAAAGAAAAATCGAAATCTGATTTCCTGAACAAATCGAAATCCAAGAAATCGGATTTTGACTTGGAACGGAACCATCGAATCTCGATTTTCCTGAAGAAAGCAGATTCCGGTGTGACAAACTACGCATGCGCAGTTGTGTTGTGAAGATGGCGGCTTCACACAGACATCGAAATCAGATTTCAATTGTTGGGAAAACGACTTTTTACTCGATTACTGGAAATCGGGTTTTTTGGCTGTTGATTACTTCTTGGTGACGTGATTTGCGTCTACTTCCGGTTCAGGAAATCGAAGTAATTGAACTAATCGAAGTAATCCATGAAACTGAACGCAGCTAGTGTTTTCTACATTTAAAACACTGTTTTTGTTGCTAAAACATTGCTTCAAAAATCCTTCATCCCAAACTCCCAATCCCACAACCCCCTTCCTTCACCGGCCTCCACTTCAAAACCCCATCGTCCAAAAAACTATTTACCATTCCAACTCCATATTTACAATAACCCAAAACTTCGATACCAACTCCTTGTGCATTAACTCGCATTCAAAACCAAACATCTGTCAGCAAACACAACCAGATGAAACGTATCAATTTCCCAAATGATTCTCCTTCGCAATCAAACAACAAAGAGAAAGAAAGATACACAACAAACCTCTATATCTCTCCTTACAAATCTCATACGGTCATCGCTAGACGTCTCCGAAGACGCATCATCTCTAAGAGAAAAAAAATTCAATTTCCCTTATATACGGAAAAGATTAAAGGCAAAACTCTCATAAGAAATTGATGAAATAGTTTGTGAGTGACTTTCCATCGAACAAATTGACCGTCAAGAACAAACATCAAACTTTCACATTCATTATTCTTTCATCTGCATCAATTTTTTATCAAAGGCTCTTCGGCTCTGAATAACAAAACTTTAACCGGAACCCAATCTAAAAATTCTACATTATTAACGCATTAAAAAACATGGCGCGCCTGTCGATACAAATTCCATCTTGATCGATACGAGAGAATTCTCGCACATGTCTCGCGGATCAATCCTGAGATCTTTCTGGCGACACTAAGCTCTTATTTTTCATGACTTGTACAACACACTGTGACCGGTGTGAGATAACGCGGGGCAATAACGAGATTAGTGTTTACTTTATTCATCGATGGCGAAAATAAAGGGTTTTTCGCGTTTTATGTCACGTCAAATCCGGGCAATTAGAGGGTAGTTGATGTGGGGATTATGGGATATTTAATTCATGGGTTGTAAAAAGTGTTTATGTCTCGTAAAATTGTGGAGGTGGTGAAAAAGTGAAACAATATGTGATGTGGTGGAGAAAAAATTAAACTTGCGGTAGATTAAAGTGGTACATTGATCAAATAAACTGTTTTAAAACTATTTTTTACTGTTTAGATCATTCAAGAACTATTTTTCGTACTTAAAACTATTTAATATTGTTTAAATCTGGCACTTGACCGCATCGAAACAAAACAAATCGATAAAAATCAATTAATTACATCAATAAATCAATACCAACTACTCAAAACCATCAACCATTCAATCACATTTAAAATTCATTACAACAACAACTTTGACTGACACCAAAAAATGACCAAAACAACATCAAAAATGATGACAAAAACAATCCTTCAAGCAGAAACAACCTTTAACCACACACTAAACGATTTAAATTCAACCTACAATGCAATTTAAAGCTGAAATGTAAATACAAGCAGCTTCATTTGTCAGTCATCTTTCAGCTTGAGCCATTTCCTGTCTCAGCGGGAACATTTAAAACAACAGCAATACTTCACCGTATAACCTCTCACTTCCTACACGTATTACCGCTTCCCCTTTAACATCTTGACTGACATCTTTTCTAATATTAATTTCCGTAATACAATAAAATTTTGCTACACTTTCCGCTGACATCTCTTTAATAAATAACTGATACTAATAAACCGAAGAATAATAAAATCCAAATTACTCGCATATAATTAAAGCTAAATTTGATTCCCACAATGGAAACTTGTTAATATAAATTAAATACAAATCTCATTTATAATTAAAAGCAATTTAGTTGGAAATAGCAAGTTTTCTTGACAATGCTTAAGAATAATTTGTGAAATTTTAATTTTAATAATGCGACTAATGACAAGATGGAAAAGATATTTTGAAATGTGAAAAAATAAAAATGAAAAATGAAAAAGTGAAGAAAATGGTTTTTAAAAAATCAAAAATTGAAATTATGTGATAAGTCACAAAGCTTCAATAAATTTGTAAAAATCAAAAATTTTTTAAGAAAAAAAAATTTTTTTTTGTTCTTATTTTTTATTGTTTATTTAGGGATAGCGCGAACGCAGTCCCCACTAGCAAAAATTACGCGCCCGAGTTACCCCAATTTGGGGCAATCGCAAGTGTCAGCCCAAACGTTGTGCAATGTAAGGACCTCAACCTGGGACAACTCCCGTAAAGATCAGAGTTGAGTCCTACGCCAGGTAAGTATGCTTTAACAGCGACCTGTCAACGAACGCCTTCAACGACTTGCCTGCAATTACATCGCACCCTCGATCCAAACTTTCTCGTTCTAAATTCGATTTTCAACTCAATTCCCACAATTCACTTATCAATCAACACTAAAACACACATTTTAATTATTTGTTGACTTAAACACCCATCACGCAACCCCTATTAAGGAAAAATTAAGAAACTCGATTATCAGTGCCAATCTGTGGCGAAATTTGGAATGAATTAAACAATATTTCACACATCAGCCTGACTTTAGTTTGCTAATCTTTTACCTGCGCAATTTCATATCCGTCAAAATAAATCTCGAAAGGCAATCTCGTCAAACTTCTCAGCGCGAAGTAATAAACTCTCGCACTGTCTCATTTTGTGCTGACGTCAATGTTCCGTGACCTCAGATTTAGATCACTCACAACTTGATTTACAACATTAAAAATAACCGTTCAACGTTCTGAGAATTAAATCCAAATTCATTTCCACAAACAATGACGTCACACATCAATAAAATAAAAAATTAAACAAACTTACCGTGAAGTTTGACGATAATTCCATCCATCTCTCGGGACACGGGATTAACAAGAAGGGCTACACTTCACTCTATCTAAAAAAGAAAAAAAAGACTTATTACTTCCGACAACCAAAAATCAATGCGCAAAACACATTTTGACGCTTAACATTTAATAAACATTAAAAAATTACAAAAATACCAGAATTCATTAAAAAAATTACAAAATTTACCGGAAATTCATTGAAAAATTACAAAATTTACCGGAAACTCATTACAAAAATTACAAAATTTACCGGAATTCATTGAAAAATTACAAAATTTACCGGAATTCATTGAAAAATTACAAAATTTACCGGAAATTCATTACAAAAATTACAAAATTTACCGGAATTCATTGAAAAATTACAAAATTTACCGGAAATTCATTAAAAAACCCACAAAAACTCGTTCTTCACCACAAATTTAATTATGAAAAACATCACAAACTCAATTTCTTTTCCACTCATCAACCCAAAGTCACCACAACACACACCATCAACTACCAACCGAAGAAAGAACAAGCCGAGGACCATGTAAACACGTCGCGCAAGTGTCTCACGTTAGCTGTAACACTCTGCCCCGGAGCAGTCATCCGCGATCAAAACAGAGAGACTTCTTGTGTCATCCATCGAAGGTCGCGGCAGTGTATAAGTGTGGACCTTGCATGTGGCGGCCACCCTTATCGAGCCCATCAATTTCAATCCAATTTGCAGTTGGTGCTATTGCGACAACCGCCCTTCCATCTCATCCACTTTGACGTTGGGCTGCGAGCCAAAAACCGTTGGCAAACCCCGTGCCTGACATATTACCATTGCAAATCAGATGGAGGCCATGAGGTGAGCTTAATCGGTATCAGCCGATAGCGTTTCACCCTGACTTCACTTTTTTTTTATCGCACCAACCTGTCATTGCCAATAAATCTTTGCCGGCATTACTTTTCCATCGACTTTGATCCGAGTTGTTCCTAACTACATTTCCACACTTCTTGTTGTCTTTGGGCCGCGTCCAAAACGCGTTCGGAACCGACTTGACTCCAATCATATTGGCAAGTCTCAAATTTATAATAACCACCAACAAACCGAGGGAATTCAATTCCACTTATTAGAATTTTTTTTTTTTTTTTCAATTTATTTCAGAGTGAAATGTGTGGATTAAAATACAATTTCGACTGATTTTTCGATATTGCTGAGTTTGGGGTTTGGGAAGAAAGTCCCAAAAGGATATTTCCGTAAACTGTTGACAAGTCAAAGTTTGAAATGCCAATATTTTGGAATTTTATAAATTTTTATAAATTTTTATAGATTTTTATTAAAGTTTTGAGGTTTTTAAAACTTTTTGCACCTCCGTGGAGAAACTGTGAAAAATTGTAGAATTTTAAAGTTTAATGTTTATTTTAATACTTGATGAAATCAGTGTTTTAGTTATACACTGAATTATTAAAACAGTGTGAAATTGAATATAATTATATTTCCTCTTTGTGGAACTAAAGAGAATTCGCTTTTAAAGTACTGTATTTCTTCGCCGCAAGGACTTTTATTTGAGTTTCAATTTACAAAAAGTTGGTTTTCAATTATATTTATCCACCAAACATTATGATTTTACCTGTAGTACATCGGTGTACTAAAATAACGTTTCCCCGATGTTATTCTACTCGTGCGCAATGCACTACGCCGTAGTATATTGCACACATTACGTCATACACAGCAAACTAACTTCAGGTTGCCGTTTGTACCAAAACGACATCATGATTGACTTGCAAAGTTTCCGGCCACGTAGCATATTAGTAACTCGACATTGTCAGGCAAAATAGTTGGCGTTCGTCAAGGGTTCAATCTGGTGATATCTGTTATCGTTTCTCATTTTCTCGTTTAGTTATCGCAAAATTTTTGGTAAAAAATAGTTATTCTTTCACCTCTGAACAAATTCTGCATCTCTTCACTTGAATCTTTGATTAAATTCCAACTTTAATCGTCTAATGGCCAAATGCATCAATCTCAGTTACCGCTAACCTCAGATTATCGCACATTAACATTATAGGATAAACCAAGATTAACTGAGGTTGGTGCAACCGGCAATCACTTAAATCAACCAAAAACACAATTCAACAACGACAGAATCCTGCAACAATACACTCCGCATTGCGTACTTCCAAAAAAAAAAATTCAATCATCGAACTCACATTACACAAATCCCAAAATTTAATAAAACAATGCATTCGAAACCCACTCATTCCCACTCGAACTGATTAAAAACGAAAAATTCTTACCCAAAACCCTCGGAACAGGGCGTATCCTCCATATTGTCATCAAATTTCTCGGGGTGGTGCCATCCATCCCTCAATTTTAATCAAACCACTCAATTATTAACACCAAAATTAAAAAACAAAATTAAAATCACAAAAAAAAAAAAAAAAAAAAAAAATCAAGTCCCCAACTCGGTCGTTCCGCCTGTCAGATTCGAGGGTGGAGATTCGCATTTGAATTAATTTCATAATTAACAGGGACAATGGAATTGACTACATAATTATTCATGACCCTATCATGCAAGGGGTTGCTTGTCATGACTCGGATGTCGTGTCAGTTCAAACATTTCATTTGTCTGGCGTTCCACCACTTATTAAGCCATCGATTATTCAAAGGCAATTCTCTTATCCTCCGAAACCATAAACACAACGACACTTTTGATTCCTCCGAACCATGAATCACACGCCACAAAGAGCAAATCGAGATAATATTTCCCTCTTCTTATTAAAATTAAGTCCCAACTACCGAGTTTGCATATTAAACTTGTTTTCTTCTCTCTCAAGAGATTCCGGGCCTTCGGGCCGTACTCTGAGATTTGAGCAACAAAAACGGGGAAACCTCGACTGGTTTGATCAACATTTAATGCAAACAAAAGATGTATTTGCATATATTAATGTCTTTAATGGATTGTTGGTATTACTGGATAAATAGATGCGTTTTAGTTTTTTTTTCTTTTATGTAAATCTCTTGGGTTTTTGCTTTCATGTTGGTTTGTGTGTTTTGTCTAATGTGTTGTGAGTCATTGCGAGATCAATTAATTGATCTTCAACTTGAAAAGTGAGGTAAAAAATGCATTAGTCAATTCTAAATATGCGCAACTAAATCCAGCTGGAATTAGGTTATAAAATGAATGCACGTAAAGTGCGAGGTAACATTTCATGCTATGATTCAATTTGTCCTTTAAACCGCCGGAAAAAAAGGGAAAAAAAATTGTTGAAATGTAAAATTCCCTCTACAATTACATAAAAAGTAAAATTTATTTCAACAACGCTCGAAATTGAATTTCACAGGTGACTCAGCGAACCAGCATCATCCATTTTTCCATCAGAAAAAATTGGAAAATAAGAAAAAAAGGTCATGTTACAGCATTACGCCTTTTGGTACCGTTAGAAATCCCGTAACAGCTACAAGGGGCAGCTACGTTGAAATGCTATTGGAGGTGCATTGCAGGGAATTCTGAGATGTTGTTCCAGTTGTATTGCAGGCAATTCATGCTACAAGGGGCAGCGTTGATAAAACGCCATAGGAGGTGCATTGCAGGCGATTCACACTGCAAGGGGCAGCGAGGGTAAAGCGTGCTGAAACAAACGGCGAGCAAAATACTCAGACAATTACACGAATTTTATGTTTGTATGGCGTGCGACTTTAAATTACGAAGAATAATTTATTAACCAAGTGCTGATAAGTTCCCAACTTTTCTTCGATCAGCCGAAAAGCCGTAAAATCCGTGCGCGAAACGGGAGAAATCGTTTGGGAAACAAATTGCTAATTCATTTACTCTTGTTCAAAGTAGTGGAAACTTCTTTCCAAAGAGGATTAACTCAAGTTAAGACATCACATTGTTGAAAATTTATGTCAGGCCTAAGTATTTGCCAGCCATTTGCACCAATGAAGATCCATTCCACTTGTAATCTGATTACAGTTGTTGCTCGACTTTAATCTCGTCAACTAATTCTTCCGGTTAATCTCGGGCTACAATTTCCGGAAGTAAAGATGGTCAGGCGGAAGTCGATGCTTCTCATCAAAGCCGCAACAAACCATCACCAAATCCAAAAAAAAAATGTTTACCTTATTCCAAACTTAATGACCAAATAAGGTAGAAAATGCAGTAAACTTTCTATCATCAGGATTCACCAAATCTTCAGTTTTAAACCTAAAAAAAAAAAAAAAAAAAAAAAAAAAATTAGAATTAAAAAATCAACCGGGCAGATGTTTAAGTAGGTTACAACACAACAAAAGAACATAAAAATTCATTCAGTCCGAACCAACATCGACACAAAAACCGTTATTAAAAAAAATCAGAGAAAACTCCCACCTGGTGACCCGACCGAGGTCAAAATTAGTAATTCAGTGGAAGAAGGTGTTCAAATTTCAACAAAGTTCAGCCTCGACTCTCTTTATTAAAGCAGGTGACTCATAAAACAAAAACCGTAATACCTTCCAACACAAAAAAAAAAAAAATTTCCAAAAAAAAATTTCAAATTTTAAACTTTTTTTCCATCTTAAAAAATCGATTCAAATCCATATAAAATCCAATATACCACACACCCATTCCTTTAGTCCACATTCTAAAAAAACCTTAAGGTTGAAATCCCCCTAAATATTCAACCTTAATTATTATTAAAGAAAAACTTTTTTTTCTGCAACATTCCTCGGGGTATGCAGATTACAATCTCGTCCAATAAAGAAAAATAACATCACGTGACCTGAATTACAAAAATTCTCCACCAAGTCACGTCGCATCCAAGACCCCCCCCTTCTATACTCTTATAATAAAAAATAAACAAAAAGAAGAGTTAATTACCCAATATGTTTACGTTATGAAATTTGCATAAATCACGCATGCGCGAAATTTGTGCAAAATTTTTATTTACAAATCCATAAAATTTTCCATTAAAATACGTCGTAAAATGAAAGAAAAATAAACATTTCTGATCCACTTGAACTCACTAACATGTAACTGGAGATGTAATGAGCCGAGTAAACAAAACATCGTCAACACTCACTAGGGGGCAGCAAATGTAATTGATCTCTGCCATCTTAGAGCAAATCTTTAATAGTCCTTTAAGGGTAGTGAAAACCATTAATTACAATCCCCAAGACCTTGGGTTAAAAAGCTTTTAAATGACACCTGACGATGTTGCCTTGTTTTCTTCTTCCTTATCAAGATTAAACAAACAAAGGGAGAAAAAGAAAAAATCAATATGGCTGACATTTGTCTAGTTTTATTTAATTTTCTAAATTTTTTAAATTTTTTGAATTTTTTGAATTTTTTGAATTTTTTCAAGTTGTGATTTGTTATTGTTAATTAGTATTCTAAATAAATTGGTGTTGCCCACAGAGTAATAAGTTTGTTACGCATGCGTATCATGCGCTACATTAAACCGCATTTAATTTAGATCAATAATGTTTGGTGATTTATTAGGAAATGTCTTGCGTTGTAAGGGATTTTTTTTTATTTTTTAAATTTTAAAGAGAAGTTGGATTCATCGAAAAACAGATAAAGCTGCCCCTTGTAGCATGAAAGCCCGCAATGCGAGTATTGTTGTATAACAAAAGAGGAATGACGTTTACAAAGCTTGAATTTTGGGGGCTCGATGGACGGTATGATAAAAATCACAGTAAAAATATTTTTTTTGAAGTACCGGCAAACCATTTCCGAATATTTATTACTAGTTTTTAAAATTTATGCGTATAATTAGGTAATTTCTCTGAATTAATAAACACAATTAATTTTTGAAGTAAACGCTACGAGTTTTTGAAACTTCGAAGCATTTACTTCTAAAATTAGCTATTATATTAATTTGTATGAAAAAATAGATTTACAAAAACTTCCATAATTAAATTTATTGTAAAAATTTAATTTAAATTACATTTAAGTTTACGAACGCTCGTAAAACCACAATTTACAAAATTTACAAAAGCTATTTAAAGTATGGTTAATACCGTAAATGTAACGCGTAGTTGTTTTTTACAACAAATTTAATTCTTTTACAATTTGTAAATCAGTTTTTTTTTTTAAAGTGAAATTACTCTAATTATAAGCACAAACTTTAAAAACCACTATCCTTAAATCACCCGTATTTGTCCAGAAATGAATCAGACCACAACATAAATAAAAACAATTAAAATTCTATTTACCAAAATTCAAACAAACATGTCTGCTTCTTGTTTACATTTTTCAACAATAATAACTCTCTTTTCACTTAACAACTAAACAAAATCACTCAGTAAAACAGTTAAAATAACATTTTCTTAATAAAATCCTAACAACCTCCACAAACACCCTGCCAGATTGTAGTCATTGACATCACTTCAACTACTGCTTTACTTCCACTAACCAATACACTATTTCCAAACCTTTTGATCAAGATGGAGGTCACATGTGTTTCCCAGACTTACCTAATACCCAAACCCCTGTCATAAAACATATGGTGACACAAAGCCAACATTTTATGACAAAATTCCAAAAAATTCCAAAAAATTTGCATCACATTACACAACCCACAACAGTATCACTCCCACCACAAAAATACAATAATTTTTTTCAAAAAAAAAAAAAAAAAAAAAAAAAAAAAAAAAAAACTGCAACCCAAACTACAATCAACAACTCATTCCCACTTCAAAGCCCTAACGAAATAAGTCTACTTAACTGCACATCACACAATATCCTTTTATTACTCTCTATCTCAACTTCTCCTGTATCAGCTTGCTTATAATTGAGTTTAGACCTCCTGTTCCACTCATGCGCACTGCGTCATACCTCTGACATTGATACATGTTAACTGCTATAATACCCATCATTCAGACGACTTATAAGCTATCTTTGCCTTAGATAACTCCCCCCCCTCCCCTACCTACTTAACACACATTTTGTTTCCTATTTTCCAAAGACAAAAAAATTCAAGAATAAATAACATTTATGAGACATTTTTCAACTCAAAATTCAATGTCACATGTGAAGAATAAATAAGAGCAGTGTCCAATTAATAATAATAAACATTATTCAGACACTGATGACTCGCAGACCTCATTTGAACATTGTTCACGTTTTCTCAAATGAAGTACTAAAGAAAAAACAACTTTAATAAAGCCCAACTGACTTGTGAGTAGGATGAAATGACACATTCGTTTATATATACTTGTTTTATATTGCTTAATTAAAGGAACTGTGTGGAATAATTTGGAAATTTTTAAACTTACGTGCGAGGATTTTGGTATATTTACTTTTTGTTTATATAATTTTATATCCGTCGGAATAGATCTCAAAATGCAATCTTCGATACACAGGCAGAATCTCGTTACAACGAACCCGAAGAGACCAGAAAAAATCTTCGTCATCTTCGTCCTAACAAAATTTTAGTTATAACGAGAGATTTTCTTTGTAACGGTATTCGTTATAACGAGATTCGACCTGTATCCCATACTATTCCGCACTGGGAGCTCTGATAGTGTTCGCGTCACGGTTTTTCTATTCCTCTTGTTGGTTTTCGGCCATGGCCCTTCTACTCTTTTGTTTCTTTGATTGTCCTCAATTCCATTCAAAGGTTTTGACTTGTGTAAAGATTTAGATTTATCGACATTTAGATTTGTATTCGATTTTGTGACACAGCCTTCGTAACCACTAGCAACCTCAAATAATATCTTTCTCCCACACTATTCCCTTTAACAACAAATAAATGGAAGACTAATTAAAAATAATAAATATTTTAATTCATGAATTTTTTTAAAAATTTAAAAATGTCTGCAAGGAGGAATTCCTTGAATTCAATGATTTTGTGTAGAAATAATTCATTAAATTCCTTTGTCAGCATATTAAAGCTAATTAATTGCAGTTTACAAAACATATTTGTTTATTAAAAGAGCTTAGCGGCTTAGATATTCAGTTCGGTATCAATTATGCATTGAATGCGAGTGATTTATCGAATGCTGGAAAATCATTTGTAATTTTGTTGACAGGAATGTCTGGGAAATTCAAGTATGTGGGTGATTAAAAATAACTTTGTTTTTTATGCTTTCGGTATTGCTGATTCAAAGTTGTTCCTTTGACTTGCAAGTTACAATACACCTGAGGGCAGATTTTTCAATTTAATGGATGAAGGAACTTAAAGAAAACTCAAGAGCGTGCTACAAACTGTAATGTATAAAAAGGGGTGTCCAGAAGGGATTGTCCGTAAAAGATTATCAATTTTTAAACGCTGAATTCCAGGTCATTCCAGAAGTTTGTCATTTTATGAGTTTTAAATTTGTTGTAAAAAAAAACTATGCGTTACATTTACGGTATTATTAAAACCACACTTTAAATAGCTTTTGTTAATTTTGTAAATTGTGGTTTTACAAGCGTTCGTAAACATAAATGTAATGTAAATTAAATTTTTACAATAAATTTAATTACGTATGTTTTTGTAAATCTATTTTTTTTTTCCTGTGAATAGTTTAAAAAAATTAAAACTGAATTTCTTTAAATGATTTTTGTATTTTTTGAAATTTGTGTTTTTTTTAAATTTTTTAAAATAAATTCTTTTATTTTTTTTGAAATTTGAATTTTGAATTTTTATGATTTTTAATTTTTTAAAATTTTTTGAATTTCTGAGTACTGAATAATTTATTTACTCAATTTAAAAAAATCCACTTCTCCAACAAACTCAATCTTCTCAACCCTGGCCATCATCCACAACCTCAAACTACTTAAGAAAACAAACCAACTCCATTCCCATTCCAATCCCCAAACCAGCATAAACAAATCCAAAAATCTTTACAACTTTAAAAACTCCATAAAACAAAAAACTCCCACAAATAAACCAAAACTTCATCCATTTGCCTAAAACCCCCCTGTTTATTCATTCATCTCAACTCCCACAAAAACTTTTCTACGACTTCAAACTTTTTCCCAAACCATACGAGCCGAGTCTTATCAAGAACCATCAGCACTTTATACAAAAGCTCAAGTCTGTTATGAAAAAGGGAAAAAAACCCAAGAAAATTCATCATCTTTTAGTCTTATCTGTATGACTAAGCTTGGAACACAAAGAAGTCATAAAAGTCCTCTTGGGTCTTTTGGAGTAATCACTTTGCAAAAGGAATTGGCTCTCTTGTTTGCAATTTCTTGCTGACCGCCCAAAGACCTCAAATACCAACTTAGTTCCATATCTTGTAGCGAAACCTTTTAACAAAATTAAATCTTCTCAATGGGATGGAAGAAGGGGGCAGGGAAAGAAACCGTCTCTTACTTTGCAGAGATATATGGGGTCTTGTTGACAAGCGGCTTTCGGAGCCATTTCCATGTCGAAACGTAAAGCCCCTATATACGAGCGAACGGTCGTGTTTTTAGGATATAAGGACCGACTCAGATAACACAGACTCACGCTAACGACAAAACCACTGTGTGAATCCTTTTGGGCAAAGACCAAATCACAATACCACAGCATAGTTTTTTTTATCTTTTGAGTGTTTCTATGGACAATAAGTTTAGTTTAGTAGACCACTTGAGAAGCAAAATAAATAGTAAAGTTAATAAAAGCAAATGAAATGTAGTTTTCGTTAAAGTTTTGATATTTTTTTTATATTTGCCCGCGTGGATTCAAATCTCATTCTTGTCGTCAACGTGTTGTCCGGTATAAATTATTCTTAAACTCAGAAAATTTTTCCTTCATGTAAACACACCCAAAACTAAAAATTCCAGAAAAAGTGAGAAAGAGAATATTCCTCCTGCAAGGGGTAGAATATTCCTTTTATGGTTTTTTTTTCACAGATGTGTAGTGACTTATATCCTCCCCCCCCTTTCCTTAAGACTTTATATCGACGAATAAAACTACGTGAATAATATATAAGCCGTGCAACGATAAATAACATTATTCATGTCATGAGTAATGAATTGTTTAATCCTTTTTTCATACATAGGATTATGTGACATAATCTTCCCAATCCTGTGTATACAGTCTACGCCCAAACAAACTAAAAAACACTTTGTTGCTGTCTGAATTTGATTGTGCACAGCTTTATACCTAACAAAACAACTTTGTCATATACATAGTGAAATAGCTTTTATAATGGGGAGTTTGAAAAAAAAAACCTCCAACGAAGTTAAAAATCGACAAAGTTGAGATGTAAACATCATGTTTTTGTTGTCAAAGCACACAAAGTTATCGATAATCTTCGTTCTTTGTAACTCCTACTATTACTAAGGATTCTGATATTTAGGTCCTTTAAAAAACCAGGGCTGGTATTCACAAACACTATACTTACGATCATTTTTTGACATAAGTTAATGCTAAGCAAAAATTGGAATTCACAAAAGAATTCCTACGCAAATTCT
>JAQIXT010000877.1:0-22664 GCA_034700445.1 Stenotaenia linearis | reverse complement strand
AAAATTGATTTATAAAAATAGTAATTTCTGTTAGAAAAGTGCAAATTTTAGTGATTTAAGCCAAGAATTTGCCATAATTTTAATATAAGAATAATTGTGAGAGCAGTTGCAGTTGTTGGGAATGTGCAGTGGATTCAAGGGAATGGGATATTGGTTTGAAAGAAAAAAATTGATTTATAAAAATAGTAATTTCTGTTAGAAAAGTGCAAATTTTAGTGATTTAAGCCAAGAATTTGCCATAAATTTTTTAGATTTTTATTGTTTTAAAATTTTGCAAATATGTTGCATTATTTACTAACATTTTATTGATTTTGCTAAAAGTGGTCAAGTAACTGCAAATCATTTGCAAAAAAGCTGCACTTTTTATGAAAAATTTGTGAAATTATTTCTTGCTTTGATAGAACTGTTTTACGAGTATGTGGAAACTCTCTTCGGTAAATTTTGTAAAGTGTTTAATTATAAGCTTAAAGCTATTTTTGTATAAAAATATTAATTTCTGCAAAAAAAAAGTGCAAATTTTGGTAATTTATGTCATAAAATTGCAAGTTTTTGTTTTGAAGTTTTGAAAATATTTAACAAATTTTTCACCAAAATTTTATACCTATTGCTAAAAGTGGCCAAATAACTAAATTATTTGCCCCCCAAAAAAAAAAAAAAAAAATGCATTTTTTTTCCCCAAAAATTGTGCAATTACCTACTTTTTTCTTTGAAAGACCGAACACACTTCTGTAAATGTTATAAACCATTCTTTTACAAACAAACTCGCACCAAATGAACCGAAACCTTTCCAATACTGTTTTACTTGACCTTCTTTTACCACAAACCTATTGCTCATGTTGACAATGCATAGCACTATAGTAACAACACTCATGCATTCCAGATGAGCCACCTTGAGTTTTATTGAGAAAAAGTCATGGCAAACAGCATTACTGTCTTATATAACAGTAGCAAGGTTTACAAACTTGGTATTGCTACTTCTTTGGCACTCGATGTTAACTTTGTCAAGTTAAAATCGACGTCACCCTTAGCACTCTATTTTTTCACTCAGTCTGAATAGCTCTTTAAGTTTTATTGACAATGTTGGAAAGGGCGGCAATTATATTTCAAGTAATTGCTCAAACGCTCGTCGAAGCACATTTTCCAAATTGCTTATTTCCTCATACAGACTCTGCCCCATCTTCAGCCAACCATTCACGTAATAATTTGCATAATTGAACAACGATGAATAATTATTCCGAATGAAGTCTTCTTTTTCCCGGCTCACAAGTAGCAAAATATGGTTGAATCAACGTTGATTTTTGGTTGAAATAATCTCGGTTAAAAAATAGACGCCGTTATGCGCAAGGATGTTTCCGTACTAGAAAAAACATGTCCGATGACATTACCGAAGTAAAAAAAAAATTCTATAGGTCGCTGTAGAATTAGTTCATAAAACGTTATGAGATGAGTATTTTATAGAATACCGTAACTTTCTTTACTTTATAGAATAGAAGTTAAACAAAATCAACAAGTCTTTTTAATTCCTCAGCCTATAGGATAATGAATTAAATAGATTTCAATAGAATGCCATTGAATTCTGTTAAAAGATCCATCGAATTCAATAGAATTTTTTTAACTTAATATAATAATGATGGATGCCAAAAACAAACAGAAAATTTTAGTTGGCTGTTGGCCATTTTGGTTTTCCTCAATTTTCCATCGATCTACACGTGTTTCCTCGAGTCGCCTTGGATGCGCAGACAGAGACTCATTCCATCTGTTTCTTTGGCACATCAGAAGCTGATGGATTGATAAAAGGCGAAGTGGTGCAAGTAGAGGGAAAAAGATATCTTTGTGCTGGTGTGGGAACGGTGGTCAAAGGTCAGGTGGTGGTCGTTGAGGGAACCACATTTCATCTGCTGGGAGATTAATCTGGCTGACATTCAATTTTACCTGCTCATCTTTGGGCCGTCGGCTGAATGATTCCCAGAGTCCCTCGAGTGCGCTCGGGTCCCCGCGCGGGTGTTTTTCTAGTGACTGGACACCATCCGCTGAGAAATGACCAGCTCTAAAGCTAACGTAGGTGAAAATAAGAGCCGGGCAGAATGTTTTTTCTGCAAACTTTGTCCAATCGAAACTCATGTTGGCTGGAAATTCTTTTAAGAGGTTAGCAAATGGTCGCTGGTCACCGGATCAATTTCGCTTCTGTCATAAGACGACGAGTAATGAAAGGCTACATGCTTCTTTTATCTTGGGAGTGGCAAAGGTGGTTAGCTCGTTTTTCAGTTCGTTGACATTTGATGAGGAAGTTTGAATTGTCTCCATTTCAAGGTGACAAATTTTTGGTTTTGTTTGAGAGGAAAGTTGCGTTTTTGGAGATAAGTTTAGATTTTGAAGGAATTTTTTGAGGATTTTGAAGAATTTTTGAGTTCTGAGGATTTTAAAGTAGGAAAAGAGTAAAGAGTTTGAGTTTTAAAAGTTTTTTTTTTTTTTTAAAGGATTTTCTATATTAAAACTGTCAGTTTTGGCAGTTGGTACTTTTTTTAAGGAAGAAATGGTTTTTCTTCTTTATTTTTGATTTTAAGGAATTTTATTCCAACAAATTGACACAATTTTTGTATTTTTACTACTTTTATAATGTCCAAACTGTAATTTTTTACTTTCGATTAACTGCTTTTTTGGATTTCTCGAGAATTTCTTGATAATTATTAAGAAATTGACCAATTTTTTTCTCGTC
Organism: Stenotaenia linearis; assembly: GCA_034700445.1. Lineage (NCBI taxonomy): Eukaryota > Metazoa > Arthropoda > Chilopoda > Geophilomorpha > Geophilidae > Stenotaenia > Stenotaenia linearis. The sequence goes on along the minus strand of JAQIXT010000877.1, from coordinate 19,948 downwards.
TCGAGAATTCCAAAAAGGCAAGAAACAAACACTGAATAATACTTACATTCAAAATTTAAATTAAAATTAGTTTTTTTTTTTTTTTAAATTTTTACCTTTTAATTACAGTTTATATTGCAATTGCCGTTGAAAATGACGTAAACAAGCTTTAAACCGGAGGAAAACTAAATTTAATTTAATTTTTTTTTAATGTAGCTAGTGTATTTACAGATTGAATCTCATTATAACAAACATCGTTACAGCAAAATTTCTTTGTAACAAATATTTTTCAGACCCCTGGTGCTAGTTGTAACGAGATTTTACTTCTATAATTAGGTTGCTCAAGTTTATCGAAAACATTTATACCAAAATTAACAAACTCCTGCGTAATTGTTTACAAGAACCGCTAATATGGTATGTCTAGGGCACCAAGCAGCCTTGCACTGACCCTGAGTATTATAAATGAATACGTTTATTACGGTACCATCAGAAAAAATAACAAATTTATCCATACAAGCATCACTGTCCCATTTTGGCACTCTAATATCACTTAGAATGTTCAAGCTTACAACTACAACCCAACCTTAAATCGATAAAATACATTACTAATGTATGTTACAATTATTTAGTACCTTAAAGCAGAAAATACAACCAGTCATTCCATGTTGCCCAGTATTTATTTCTTTATATGAAACCTAAAAAGCTTTTGGATATTACCATTGACATCCATAACAACTATTTTTCTGGCAACTCCAAGACATAGAGCTTGTACATCCAAACTAATAAGAGGCTTGTACACATCAAAGCTGTGTGACACCTTATTTAGTGAGCCGGTACCTGGTTATGTGACTTGTTTGCTGACTTGAAGTGGCAGTGCAGTATAGAGAACGCTTGGAAAACACAATGGCTGGGACAAGAAGCAAATTAAAAGGGAAAAAGAGTTTTGTTTTTTTTCTTTAAGTTTTATATTGTAGTTGGATACAAACTTGTTTAAAAGTACTAATTTTTAAATTTTTAATTAGATTTTATTAAAAAGTTACAGTATTTTAAAAATTTAATAAATTAGACATGTGAAACTTAAACGTCAGTTTTCATATTTCAATTAATTTAGCCCATTTGCCTGTCATTTTGATGTATAGACACACCTAGTCATCATTGGTTACTGCAACAAATTATTATGAGCACTAGAATATGTAATTTTAAATATTTTAGTAAATTTTAGTAAATTTTTCATGGAATAAATCTAAACTAATATTGACTGGAATTAACTTAAATTGTTTTGGTGTTTCGGTTTTGCTTCGATCAAAATTCTCGGATAATCCAGTCCCAAAGTCTGCAGTACTTAATAACCAAACTCCAGTCAATAGTGTACGAAAAATATCAATTCCAAACTATAATTCGGAGTAAAATTTCCACTCTGTTGCTGCTTTTGACATAATTTGGCCAGTGGCTTGAAAATTAATTACTTCGTTCACTCAGGAAGAATCATTTGCTGTTTCTAATACAGAAATGACGGTATTGGGTGAAAGCAGCAAATTGAAACGCGAGTAGCTACAAACCCATAAACTGTTGACAAATTAAGTTGAGCAATGAAATTTATTCTAATTATTGGAATAAAACTAGAATTGCTATATCATTGTTAGCAATTGATTGGTGGGGTGCAAATCCAGGGTTGCAAATCAAATGGAAGTATGCAATTGAATTGTTAAAACGCTATAAAAGTGTCAATTTGGACTTTTCTCTTACAAGATTGATTCCGAACGAATGACACGAAGGGATGTAAATCCACAACATTTTGAGGAACAAAATGGAAGGTGGTGACTTTAATGCGACGTAAAAACAGTGACAGCTGAAATTATTATGTGCCGGTTGGTTTTTCTTGGCTGTCTTCTCTTCCCTCGCTTTCTATTTTTATATCTGATCCGTGCGCTGACTACGAATAAATTGCGCAAACCGAAGGATTTTGTCTTTCGCTTTTTTCTTCGCTGTCTCAATTCAGTGCCTGTGATTTGTAGTCCAATTTTTTCACTTGTCTACCCTCCAATTAAAAGGTGTTTAATATTCTGGAAGAAAAAATTTCCTGCACTTTTTTGTGCTCATAAATATTTTTTTTGTTTTTGTTCAGTTGGTTGAGGCGAATTTGGTATTTAAGAAGTCGTAAATTTGTGTTTAGTTTTAATGGAATGCAAATTTGAAGCTGTGGAGTTTTGTTTTGGGTGGTGGGTGTTGTGTTGAAAATCGTGATTGAGTTGTGAGCTGACGTTTAATGTCCTGTATTTGTTTTTAGACGGTTGTTTACCGGTTGGAAGTTTGGATGTTATTGTGTAAGATGGGTTTGTTTAAGGAGGTTTTTCTTGGTCAAATGTAAGAAAAAATACAATTTTGAATGCAGTCACATGTGTGGGTTTTCGGGGAACTTTGTCGATAAGGTAAATGAAAAAGAAAGAAGAGATTTAACTTGTTCTTCATGATAAAATATCTTTTGGTCGGTTAAATTTTCAAGTAAAGAAAATGATTTAGTCTTGTATTTCTTAGCTATGGAGAATGTCTGTGGTGTAGTAATATAGATATTCTATGTCAGTGCAATATTGTGGTGATATAGAAAGTCGGGATAATTCAAGCCTGTTATTGCGGAGAACGAGTAAAAATTATCGATAATTTTCTGTTCATGAATCATTTAGTTGATTATATCATGAATCAAAGGTCTAAAGTTGGCCAAAAATGTCACTGTAATATTTTTCTATTGTTAATACAATTGGCCAATTCAGATGTTCTCAACTTCTCATTTTTATTTTGGGATTTTTACGCTTTTTTAACGTGTATGTTTGATTCACAAAATTTTAATTTTTGTTGACTAAGCTTCTCATTGGTTGGCGTTTGATGACTGATAACGTACGCAAAGCTCTGTAGGTGGGTAGTAAGAGATTTAGTGGTTCAAGGGCCTTATGGTTGAAATGACCTTACAGAAAGTCCTAATAAGTTGCTAGATGTTCGCCTACAGGAAATCTGTCATTGCAGATGGAATGTAAGTGTATGGCTCAAGAATGGGATCGAAGCAGCCTCAACCTATTCTCAAACTTTCAATGGATGAGATGTCTGGCTTACTTAAATAAGATATTAATTTTGGTTTAGAAAAGTGATCGGTTTCTCAGAAACAGTTAAATAAAAATATCTAAGTTCAAAAAGCTATATGGATACAAAATTATTTTTGTATGTGGTTCAATGAAAAATAGAGAGCTATTCAGATTTCAATGTGAATGATTTACAAAGCTTCCATTGCAAAAAGAATTGAATACCTTTTGACCGGTTACTAATAAGCCTTTTGTTCAGAATAAGCAGTAAGAACTAGCAATTGATATTATATAATTTATTGAACAATATTGCAGCTAGTTTTGTAAATAATGGGAGAAAACTCTATTTACCAACTCAAATCCAATCTTTTATTGATTTCCACAACTTGTCATACAAATCTAATAAACATTCTCCAGTAAACAACAAACAATAGATCCTGGAGCCTGGAAAATATTAATGTAACATTTTTAACTCCCATTCACAGTTATGTAAGATATTAAATGATAATCACTGAGATTAGATTGCTGAAAATTGATTATACTTGTTTACAAAGAGCAACTGATTTAAAGATCTAAATTCAAAAGAAATCAATATTACAACAGATCAAATTAACCCAGATTTAAATACACCCAAACAAACAAAACTTACAGCCACCTAGTGTCAGATTGAGGAATAAAGTTGAATTTTTTAATTCCAAACTGATTCCATAAACTAGAAAATAAATCACACTTGATCCTTAAGATCCAAAGGGGATAGTTTATTGTGTCTTGTTGATTTCATCTCAACAAAACAGCAATGGTATGTTTTCTGTACACAGAAAATTGTGTGGACCTTTGTAACTGGGTGCAAATACATCACATAAATGGGATCGTCTTGTTAATGGTAGAACGAGTCGGATCTTCTTCACTCCACTGAAAATGAAAACACATTGAAGAAAGAAATGGAAGGGAAAAAAATAAACTCATGTCACAAACCATATCTTGTTTACTGTTACTTCATCTTTAAATTCCATTTCTTTATTTTTTTTTCTTCTTGTCCCTCACTTTTTCCGCTTACTTCCGAGTAATTATCTTATTTTCCAGAATCGGGTGCAAGTCGAAAGGGATTTAGATTGGCGAAATGGTTTCATTTGCACACCAAATTCAGTGGATTAAAGCTGTTTATTATGAGAGGATTTTTTCCTTCGTCTCGAGCTTCGCGTTTGGCGTCAGACAAATGCACATCCGGTCTTCGAGAAGCTTAAAGCTGAAATCAGGAATCGGAAAATTTTCCGTCATTTTTAATGAAATCCAAAAGGTGTCATGATGATTCAGAAAACTGATATTATTATTGTTTCCACCGACGCAACGGCAATCGCTTGCGGAAACGACGTCGTTAAGTCGCATGAACATCAGAAATTCTTAACAATACTGACATCATTATGATTTCCGAATGTCGCCTTGGTGCGCATTTGAAAAAAAATTATACTCTGAATCTGCCACCGCCCGCTCGCGATCTCGTTCGAGCAATTGCCGCCATCTGTTATTAAAAATAGGCACTTCAGACGCATAAAAAGAAACAGATAAAGTTCGGTTTTTACGAGTATAAATAAAATCTTTATCGATGTTGCAATGTTTAAATTATTCATGCAATATTTAGCTGCTTAAAGATGAATTTTAATTAGTGCGCGTTGAGAGGTGATCAATATTTGTGTTTTGAGTCGGAGTTTCGCACTTGCAGTCATTAACACAATGGCTCCTCTCATTAGTTGTAATTATACGATAAGTCCGTTGATGTTCTCCAAAACTCCCACTACTAATCTGGGTATGGGCTTGGAAAATAGGGTGCATGCGCAATATATTGGAAATTAGGTAATGGCTGTTACAGTAGGTAAATTCTTATTAAAGGTTTATTCCATTAGTTGCATTAGTTAATAATTGAAAATTAATTTAAATATTGCAATTCTATGTTAATGCTGTTGGCAGTTAGTTGATGGTTAAGGGGTGAGCTTGTGTGGTTAAATGGAAGTGGAATCTAAGGTCATAACAATAAGAACGGTCGGTAGCGCTGAACTTTAAACATTATTTTCAAGTGGAACATACGTTTCTAATCTGAAAGTTAGAGGTGATTTGAACTCGGCTTGCTGAGAGCTTTCATTTAAGGGATAACAATGCTGTGTTTCGTGAACAAATGTTCTTTTGTAATAAACACGGTAAATCGACGCGTAAAAGTAAAGTTCGCTTATTGATTTTTGTACTCGAGTGTGTCATTTTGGTTTGAAATATATAATATTTAAAGCCTTTTTTTAAAACTTTGAATGGGGAAAAAAAGTGGTTTGGCAATGAAATTTTGACGGTCTTGACAGAACCAATTTGCAAGAGATGTCATCAGTTACATTGGGAATTGTCATGTCACGAGTTTCACATGTCATTTTTGCCAATACTTTTTTTTTTTCTTCTTAAAACATACTTAGCTTTTAATTTGTGTTTAAAGTTTGGAGTTTTACCTTTGGAAGTTGGTCATTAGGGATTTGCTAAGTACATTTTATGAATAAAGATGTTTTCTTTATTTCATTTCTACTTTATCTTTTGTTTGCTTTTACTCTTCTGCCTTTGGCTTCTTCTGTTGAGTGAAATCTCAAAGGAAAAGAAGTCTTCAACTAAAACATAACTGGGGCAATTCTGCATCTGCATGCTGTACATGCTGTTTGTTTATACTTTTCTACAAGTTATTTATTTATTTTTATTTCTATTTTTTTTCTAGATTTTTTCTAGAGTTGGAAAACTCCTCAAAATTGTCACATTCACCAAAAATAGTAAGTTGGCTTTTACAGTATTGATTTCAATGTTTGGATTAAAAATTTTAATTTCTTACAGACACATTCCAGGCACTCATCCAGTATCCTGATGTGATGTCTGCGCAATCAGCTAAATTGGTGAGTTAAACAAGGATAATTTGAGGCCGTGGAATAATTAGATTTTTCGTTTAGTCATAGTGCACTTGTAGAAATTTTGTTTTTATTTAACGGAGAATGCACACTGGAAAAAATCCCAACTAAAATATTGTTGAATCAAACAACAATTGGTTTATTTTAACTATATATATTTAAACGAACAATATATTTAGTCAAAACAACCAAATTATTGTTTGCTTCAATTTTTTTGGTGCAGTATGTTTCATACAAGTCGCACTTTCAGCTCTAATTGAGTAATTTTAACCTCGCTTAAATCAATATGATGTTAAAGCAGTGTTAGTGTAGCAGTGGTTGGAAATGACTGCGTAAATCAAACTATTCGCAATGTCGCGGACTTCGACTTAACGTGTGATTAAGTAAGCCGTACATCTCACCCATTGAAATAGTAATTCGAAACAACTGCGCGAAGTTGTTCAAAGTTAACAAAGTTAATGCATAACTGATATTCGAATTTAATACATCGGTGGAATGAAGCTGAAAGTTCATTCTGCTCGATAGGGATTTAATAGTTAATTGAGAAATTCTGGTCCATTGGGTAATTAAGATAAACTGCTGTTGTAATTTTTAATTTGAAGTCAAAAATTGACAGGGCTTTATCCGCTTGATTAACAATCAAATACCCATAAGACATTTCAGTTTGTTAACCAAGACCAAACTAATGGATTTGCTAATTGAATCCATTTAGACCACAATAGAGACTCCTCTTGTACAAAATAAAAAAAAAGAAAAACTTTCTTTTGTCATTGTCTCCTACCACATGGGTTTTTAAAACGATCATTAGCATATGAATTAACATCCCAATTAGAGCATATTTGAATTCAAAATACCTTAATAAATCATGTTGAATCATAATTCACACATGCAATGTTAAAATCATTGTATAATTTAGAAAATTTATTTATTTATTTTATTTATTTATGTATTTTTTAGGCCTTGGATGGACAAAACATATACAACGCGTGTTGTACTCTTCGAATTGAATATTCAAAATTGACAAATCTCAACGTAAAATACAATAACGACAAAAGCCGGGATTACACGAATCCAAATTTACCCACTGGCGACCCTACCATTGATAGCGCCATTGCACTTGGAGGTAATTCTATAGAAAAATGCATTGCTCACTTGCTTCTCGTCATCTTTGCTAATATTTATCAAGATTAATATTTTTTTTTTATTTTCATAATTATAACGTTCGGTGAAAATGTAATCCTTTGTTTTTCTTTTTTTTTTCTTGCCTTTTTTTGTGCTAATCAAGGAACCCCGAGTGTGTTGGCGTCTCCTTTCGCCACCATGCATGGACTGGGGACGCCACTAACTGCCGCTGCCTACGGTGCAACCACTGTGGGAGGAATGCCATTGGCTGGTATTTACCCTTTTGCTACTAATAATATTTACAAAGGTGCCATGGTGTGGTACTAATATTTGTTTTATAAATTGTTAATTATGAAAAGGTGGAAAATTACCAGGGGAGATTAAGGTGTTGCAAGAAAGTTTTATATTAATTATGTACTTTTATTATTTTTTTAGCGGACGAATATTCAATATGTGAAATGCAATATATTTTGGAATTGAGTAATTAGAAATTGATTTTTAGTCTAAATTTGAGTCTAAAACTCAATTCTAAATCAAATTTAAAGCTCGCACGATCGATTGCGGAAGTTATTAAATTTTCTAGGTTTTTATTTACATTTTTTTTGCTCAGACATGTTGGAAAATGATTGTGAATGGATATATTGTTGATTTGAGTAATCATTGAATGTGATTACCATGATGACGAAATGAGCGAAATAGCTCGGATAAATTGGAAAATGCAAAATTAAGTGCATTACGATCCAAAAATCAACGAGACAATCAACGAAAATTGATTTCCATCTTATTTTGGCGAAATTTAGTCTCGGAGTTTATTCGAAGAAATACGGTAATTGTAAATTGATGATGTAATTCGCAATCCACGTTCAGCGACACAAAAAATACAAACACATCTTCCACATTGACATCTGCTTCAATAAGCCTCTATCAATTACACGTCACATTCCAAATCGAACTACAATATCGAACCAAATGTCAAGCAGAATTGAAGCCAGGTATTATTAGTTATGGAAATGTAATATACGACACCCACTGTTATTAGATTCAGCTTGTGCTGACAAGCAATAATTTCCTGGCTAATTGAGTGGCCATTTTTTGATTTTCTCATTCCTGGTGGGGGAGAAAAACAAAAATGGAGAAAATGTGTTGAAATTTATTATTATGTAATGGCTGTGGTTGGAAGTGGGGGTTTTAATGATTTTTTTTTTTTAACTTGGGGGAAATCGATTTTTGTTGTGGAGTTGGTTGTTTGGCGTGAAGGAAAGGAAAGGGACACAATTAAAATTTAAATTACCTCTCATTAGTTTTCACGTTGCGGTGAACTTTGCAATTTAGCTGCTCGCAGATTAGCAACTCTGATTATGCCAATTACGCTACAATTGCAAACTTTACGCTTTTGCTTTTTCATCCGTTTTATAATTGAGTACATTTCTTTCCCTTTTTTATGGAAATAGTATTGGAAATTAACTTTTTTTTCTAGAAAAGATGAAGTAAATTCCATTTAAAATGTGTGAAAAGAAAAAAAAATTATTAAGTTAGTGTTGTGTAAACGTTTCTCTTGAATAATTAATGTCATTATACAGAGTTCAAATTTTAAACTTAATTTGTGGAAGTTGTTAATTGTGCGAAAAGCCGGAGAGTAATTTTTCAAAGTTTGAAAATACAAGTTGGTAATGGGATTTGTTGTTAAGATGGTTAAATTTTTAAGAGTTGGGAAGACAAGTGATTGATAAGTGATGTTGTTGTCAATTGTTCATTGTTTGAGACTGAGAATGGTGGCTTGTTATTGATTAAGGTTGCTAGCAGCAACTGATGTCACATGCTGTTGGGAGGATTGCAAGCATGGAGTAAGACAAACACAATCAAAAAAGTTTGAGGAACTCAAATAAGAGGGAATTTTTCTGTAGTTGTAGTCAAGAAATGTAAACAAGAGGCCATTAAATGTCTGGTGAATTATTTAGATGAATTTGGGTTTAGTTTTAGTAAAATTTTAATATATATTTTTGCAAAAACAGCTTAATAATGTATGATATATCCTAAGAGAAAAGATTAGTTTGTTTCTAAATAATTTGTACTTATTCGGCCACTTTTGCAAAAATTTTTATTTTAGTAGAATTTGTAAAATTTATAAAATTCCAAAATAAAAATAAAAATGTACAAAATTTATGCATAAATTACTGAAATTTGCAGTTTAGATGTTTACAATAAATTTAATTATTGTAAATTTAATTTTTACTGCATTTACTTGATTAATTGATGACTCATCGTTTAATTGAATAAGTACAGTAATTTCACCGCTTAAGCGGCATCCACCATATAATAAATGGTAAAATTGCCTGAAATGCTTTTTTTAAAAATAAGTGAATAATTTACAGAAATGTCTTAATCTACAGATAATCAGTAAATTTTACCCAAAAAAATAAGTTAGATCTTTAGAAAATCTTGCAAGAATACAATTCTAGTATCTCCATCTTGATTAGAACCAAAAGTTAAGGACTGTGCAAAATGGGAAAAGTTTTCTATCACCACTGATTAACAATTTATAATCAAATGTCACTTTATCATTTAATTTTGTTCTAATTTTCATTTTTTCAATTATTTCAGCCATGCCATTGGCCGGATTTTCCCTTTCCGGTGCAGCAGCAACGACAGCAGCTTTGGGTGCAGCCGGGATTCGTTTGGCCGGTCAAATTGCAACCGGTTGTGTCCTTTTAGTGAGCAACCTCAATGAAGAGGCGAGTCTCATATCCATATTTTTAGCTTTAACATTAATTTATTTATTATTATAATTTCTGTTCATAACTTATTTCCATTTTATTTCTTAATGCAGTTTTTTTAATTTTTTTCTTGGCTTATTTGTGTTGTAAGTTTCATTTGAGTGGGAACACACCAAACAAACAATTAAAAACAAAAGTCTTTAGTGTTTTGAATGTAGAATAGTGAAATTACAGTTTGCATGCCACCCTGTGTATGTTGATAAGGATTTTTGTTTTTAATTTTGTTTTTATTAATTTATTTTTTATTTTATTACTAGTTCTAAGTGCATTGAAGTGCTACTTTCTGGCTGCAATCTGAATTTGATTCTAACACATTGATCTTCTTGTTTAATTAAAAAAACAGACTAAAAATAATATTTAGACTGTTTTCGAGTAGACAATTTTATAATTTATGGTTTTTTTCCGATCTCTTGGAGTTCGCTGTAACGAGATTTGCATTACGCAAACAAAATGCGTAATTGTTAACTTTGATAAATCTATTGTATAAGTACGAATTTAATTCATATTATAATTATATAAATCAGTTTAAAAGTACCATTTTATAATTTTGATAAATATTCCGTTTATAAAGAATCGTTATGCAATTAGAGCGTTAGGAAAACTTCGCTACGCTTTTCTCGAAGCTTTTTCTAATTCCCTAATACTCAAAATCATTAATTAAAACTGTCTACTCCATATTTATACAATACATGTGATGATGTATGCATATGACACAATCAGTGACATCTAGGGTTAAAAAACTGAACTAATCCTTTACATGCATCAGCACATTTATTCTCACTTTTTAACTCTCAAGACAATATAAACCATTTTTCTGAACAAAAAAAAATTAATGTACCCATCAATATTAATTTAATTTTTTAATTTTTTTCAAAGAAAAAAAATCTTTTAACTTTATATTAATAATTATTTATATCCTGTATTTTTATTTTTATTTTTTTTCTCGTTTCTCCAAATTTCTTGATTCATCCGCTCGCTGGTGTTCCCCAAATGTGGACTTCTTTGTTGTTCGGAATACACTTTGATGCCGTCATTTTCTCTTCTGCCTCTACTCTTCTTGTCTCGCTCATCTTTAGATGGTCACGCCAGACGCTCTCTTTACCCTTTTTGGTACGTTTTATAAGCACTGTATTTTTATTTTCTCTTGTTTTTATTTATTTTACCCGTTTATTTTATTTACTTACACAAATTTGTGTCTAGAAACCAATAATTTCATATTTTTTTTGCATGAAAATGTATATTAATATTTTTTTTAATTAATTGGTATTTTTTGTATGTGTAGCACTATGATTTTTTTTTCTTCAAAGCACTTTTACTATGCCTTGCGAAAAGTGTGATTTCGATTACTGATCTGTAAAACCCATTGCTTTGTACCAATTTGCTATTACATTTTAACTTGTGTGTTTTTGTTCTGATTTTTTCCTGTCAAGTGACAATTATAGTGATACACAACAGAAAAATACCATTTTTTAATTTTTTTTTGAGTTTTAAGTAATTTTAATTGGCTTAAATGAGTAAATTGATGATTTAATTTGATTAGAATGTTTGAAATTAATTTTAATTTAAAGTCGAAATTGAATTATTAAATTTTTTTTTTGCTGTTTTAATTGTGGATTTTGGATTTTTTTTAATTCGTTAGGCGTTTATGGCGACGTGCACCGCGTGAAAATCCTTTTTAACAAAAAGGATAATGCCTTGATCCAAATGGCTGAACCAGCCCAAGCTCATTTAGGTAATTTGTCATTTTTTTAAGTCAAAGTTTACATAAAAATTGATGAATTTTGTAATTTTTTTGGATTTAGCGATGAGTCATTTGGATAAAATTAAAGTGTTTGGTAGAAATGTACGCGTAATGCCTTCCAAACATCAAGCAGTGCAGTTACCCAAAGAAGGACAACCGGTATTTAATAATAATAATAATAATAATAATAATAACAATAATGATAATAATAAATTAAAATTTATTTAGGATGCGGGATTAACCAAAGACTACACCCAGTCACCTTTGCATCGTTTTAAGAAGCCAGGATCAAAGAATTATCAAAACATTTATCCTCCTTCAGCTACATTACATTTATCAAACATTCCGTAAGTAACAGCGCCATGAGTGAAAGGGAGAGAAATAATGTTTTTATTTTTATAATATAGGCCTTCGGTTCCAGAGGAAGAAATTAAAAATGCATTTTCAAATAATGGAACTGTGAAAGCATTCAAGTTTTTCCCGTAAATATGAAAATCTTATTGATTATTCAATTCGAAATTGTAGCAAAATGACGTTTAAAGAATTTTAGCAATCCAGCAAAGGAATAATTGCATAATTTTTGCAGAAAAAAGTGCAATTTTTGGCAGTTATTTGGCCATTTTTAAAGCAAAATCTATAAAATTTTAATAATAAATTTGTAAAATAATTGCAAAATTTTAATTCAAAAATAAAAATTTGCAAATTTACTGCATAAATTAATAAAATTTGCACTTTTTTGCAGAAGTTATTATTTTTATGCAAAAATGCTGTGACATCGTAGCTATTAATGTTTACACATCTTTCGTCGTCTTTTAATCAGCATTGATGTTTTAATGTTGTTTTACGGTGTTGAATAAAAATTAATTCAACATCCAATCAAAATTATTGTTAAACTAAAATCACTTCAACCAAAAATCAACATTTTGCTACATCAGTCCTTTTTCAACCATTTCTCAAAATGTCACTTTATAATAACATCATATTTCTATCATTTAACAGGAAAGACCGCAAGATGGCTTTAATACAGATGGCTAGTATCGAAGAAGCAGTGACAGCATTAATTGTTAGTATTTAAACAAACAATTCACCAAATTTCATATTAATTCATTTCGTACATTCCAGAATATGCACAATTATCAGTTGGGCGACTCGAGTCACTTGCGAGTATCGTTTTCCAAGTCGACCATCTGAAATGGTTCATTTTCCTTTTGATCTGTCAACCAAGAAAAAAAAATTTTGTTTTTCCACCTGGACCAATGATCGCCTGTGATGCTGTTACCTGCTGAACTACCAGATAGGTGTTCAAAAAAATTGGGGGAATTTTTTTTTTCTTTTCTCTTTTTTTGGTGTAGTCGAAATGCACTTGGGAATGTCAAGTGATCATGGCACAAAAAATATTTTTTTATAACGTAAAATTACGATACCATGTTAAATTTAAATTTTTAAATTTCGCACTTTATTTTTGAACTGATCTCTTGTTTATTTCGTCGTGTCGGGATACCACTATTTGATACAAAACTTAACCCTTTTTTATGCATTTTTTTTTTCCCTTTTGTTCACTCAAGTGCATTTCTCCCATTTTTTTGGTAGCTTTTTTCCATTTTTATTCTTTTTGTGTAAAACAAACGAACCGAGGTTCAATTTATCACTTTTTCTATTAGAATAATAAAAAAAATAGGTTTGTTTTTTGATAATAATGAATTAAGTAATCAATGATAACATGGATGAATGTATTTTTGCAAAAAACAAAAGAGCAAAGAAAAAAATTTAGATGTTGATGTTTGACAAGCTTCAATTTTCAAAGAAATATATATATTTTTGCATTCTAAGGGAGTCGATACTGAAAGTTTCAGAAATTAAGCAAATTTATGGATATAATGAGAGTTTGAAGGTTTATTCTTTGGTTTTTTTAATTTTTTAATTTTTTTTTGTTTGTCATTCCATGATAATGTTAGAATTAGTGGTATTTTCTCTAGTTAATTAATCTTTTATTATTATAATTATTATTCTACCCCTTTTTATAAGCATTTTTTTCTTAAATCATAATTATCCAGTAGATAATTAGCGAAAATCCGTCTTCCGAGTAGGAAAACAGGATTCTATTATTATTTTCCTTAATTCATTCACTTTTTTTAAATCTTGCCACGGGATTGGCGTAAGCGTGTAAATCTCACAGGATGAGACATTTTGGCATTTTTCTTTTGCATTTTGTTTTCTATATCTGGTTACGCACATATCAAATACATTACATTGTATTTTTGCTTTTATTATAACTTTATGTGCCTTTAAGAAAAAAATTGTGTTTAGATTTGTATTATAATCAGGTGTTCATTTAAACAAGAATTTTTTCTTTTTTCATTTATCGCTGCCCGTGGATGAATTTCTTACGTTCACTTAGAATTTAGTGAGATGAAAAAAATGTTCTGCATATTATCATAATTTCTAATTTTTAATCATCATCTTCTATCTCTTGTAAGTTGATTTGTTTTCAATTTTTCAGTGTCATTTATTCCCTTTTTCTCCTGTTGATGTGTTGGGTGTTGCTCATTTGTATTTTTCTATACAAACTGCCAATGTGTTGAAATTTTGATTTTGATTTTGATTTTTTTTTCTTCTTAGGTTGTGTTGAGTAAGTTGATTTATGATAAATCCATTGGCAGTTCTTAATTTTGCAAAATAGTTTAGAGTAAGGAAATTTTTTTTGTTATTGTAGATGATTCCGGTTAATTGGAGACTCGAAGTTTTACGGAGTCAGTTCTGGGAAAATTTTTTTTCTGGAAATTTAAGCCAATGGTGAATGTTTATTAAAATCAGAGAGTCGAATCGAAATTAATTTGTTTTGGTTTTCGGTTTTGTTCCCAATTTTTAATTATTTTATTAATGAAAACTTTTTCAAAATTTATTATATTATTTTGGTCAAAAATTTAAAATATGGGTTACTGATAAAGGAATTTTTCTCGATGGTTTTTTAAAAAAATTACGGGAATTGATCGGAACCGAACTTAACCGAACATTTGAATTATTCGATTACTTAATGGAATTTTTATAATTTGTTCCTGTTTTCGGTTAATAATTTTGGTTCGACTCTCTGATTAAAATTTACCAAATAAACGGCTGCCTCCATTAACCGATGTTTCAATTAACCGGAATAATTTTTTTTTTATATAATTTTTTTAATTATGATGTTGTGATACGCCTAATCCCTCAAACTGAAACTCAGGCCTGCATAAGATAAGAAAAAAGGGAAATTATATTTGGGGAAAAAGTTTTAAAAAGGAAAAAAACACTCCCTCATATCATTGTGCCTCACATCATGAAGGGAACAAAAACCGTTTCTACATAAACTTATGTGTGTTTTTTTAAATTATTATTAATTATTATTATTATAAAGTTACAGCTGGATGTTTATATAAATGTATGCCTCCAATGAGTGACAAAATTTGAGAAAAAATGAAAAATTTAAATAACCCGTGCCTTTTTGTCTTAAAAGAAGGTGCTAACCTGTTATCAAAAGGAAAAAAAAAATTCAACGGATTCAATTATTAAAAAGTTTTAAGATAGTCTTGTATGTGGAGATGATTAAAAAAATCAATTTTGTAAAAAAAATTGTTTAAAGTTTAAAGAAAAAAAGATTTATATAATGTGTGAGTTGGAAGATGAAACACGGAAATATTTGCACAAAAAAGAAAAAATTTGTACCCGATAAAAATTTTTCTCCTTTTTCCAGTCTTTCATCTCCTATATACTTCTTCTCTTACTGATAAAAGAATTTTTCTCGATGGTTTTTTCTCGTGATTGTCAGCCATATCTTCTTATTCTTTGTCATATCGTGTACAATTCTTCTTAGTATCGTTACTATATAAAGAAAGAGAAATTTTTAAAACTCACAAATTTCTGGTGATGATGATGATATTAGATTTTAAAAGGAAGGAAAGTGCTTGCAATTTTTCTCTCTTTCTCTCTGAACCTTTCTATCTCTTTCTCTACGAAATTGGAGTGTGTTTTTTCATGTTTGTATTTTTATCATTCTTGCGAGTTTGCAACCTAATTCTGCTAATTCAATTATTTTGTTTTGGTGATCAAAGGAAGGGTGGATGACATAACATTTTTTTTTAAAGTTCTTTAGATATTATTTGAATGAGTATAATTTCTTAGTTTTTGAAGCAAATTTAATTTTTTGATCCAATTATGTATTAATTCACTAAAGTTTTAAGATGTTCGAGGAAACGAGTTTAGGACTAATTGATAAGATTATTTCATCAATTTGTTAATTGACCACAGCTGAGAAAGTTTGCATAACTTTTTTACAAAATTAATTATTGTTTTTTTTAAAGTAATTTGTTTAAGTAAATTTAATTTTAATATTCTTAATTTCAAAACAAAAATAAAAATCTCCGCACAAATTATTGAAATTTACACTTTGTTTGCAGAAATTGCTATTTTTATAAAAACATTTGCAAATTTTTTTAGCCAAGCAAATATATTTGAAGAAATATCAATAGTATTAATTCAGTGTCATCCAACTCCACTCTGCACAATTACAATTTGGGACAACTTTAACTTAATTTTAAATTAAAGATTTTAAATAAATTTAAGCAAAAATAAGGTTGCAGACTTCAAAAAATGTATGTCCTGTTCCCTTCTTGACCTTTTCTTGTGTATCACAGGGTCTGATAGCCTTTCATATACCATTTCAAAAGAATGTAGTCAACTTATTTTTGTTAGAAGACAAATTAGCCATTTGGATATTTTGCTTCTCAATTTCTATATTTTCTTTCTCTCTTATTATTATTATTACTTTATTTTTTGTTTACTCTTTCCATACTTAAATGACTGTATCTTATCTTGATGGGTTTTATTAAACAATTTTTCTCTCTTCTAGCTTGATGGAATTTCTTTTTAGTTTTGCAACCAATTTTTCTCTTTTCTATGCTTGCTTCGAGTTAATCTCTGAATCTATTAAATAATTGATTCCGTAATTGGGTATCAGTTGTTGATGGATTTGGAGATTTTCTTGTCAGCTGTGCGTTTAGTGAAGAGTTTGAAGAAAGCTTTTCGCATGTTTTCTCATCATTTTTTCAGAGAAAGTTTTTCTATATTTTTTTATTTATGCCCTTCATCTTTGTTATTAAGAATTTTGAAATCTATGCATGATTTATCTTTACTCTTCAAATTCAACACTAAACACAACAAAAACAATAACAAAAAACATTCGAGAGTAGATTGTAGTAAATTTACAATTAAAAAAGGGATCAGTTAAGGTAAGTGAAATGAAAGTCATTGCATAAATTTTGGAGAAATCAAAAGTCGAGTCCTTTGATAGAAAATGGATTGACAAGACTAAAGTATGATGTGTGCAAGTAAGTCATTGCAACTGCTTTGCGTAAATGTCGCTTAGAAATGAAACTTTGGTAAATTGTTTGAAACTACTTCATACTTGTGCTCAACAAGTCGCGTAATTATAATTCTGGAAATAAAGGAGTCAAATTTATTTTTATACATTCCGGTCAAGTGTTATTTAGCTTTGTTTGCAAATCTTGGGTGATGAAGATTTAAGTTTTTCTTTTTACAGTAAGTGATATCATTGTTCCACAGCAATCGGCTGTGATTGGATGATGGAAATCGTCACTTTAGCTTCCTATTGGCTGATACTGCATGAGTTTGGCTTCACTTGAAGATACTAAACAATCCTTCTTGTATTACCAGGATCATTCACGCTCTTTGGTTAATGTATAAGATAGGATTTACTCATTAGCAAATAATTATTTTAAAACTATAAAATATTTATTATTAGCACAGATATGTAAGTAAGCTTTAGGTTGCAGGCGGTTACTAAGGCCCGTATAGCTGTAGCTATACAAATCAAATATTTATAGTTTCATGCGGGAATAACATCTTTGCAAATACTATCGGTTATTACTTGTTAGCCAATATTTATTTTAAAAACTTTATGAAATATGAATTATAAAGAATGAAATAAGATTAGAAATTTATAATAAATTTATAAGTGGAATGTGACTTTAGCGAGTTAAATTGGAATGTTTCATCAAAGTTGGGGTTGGTGGAGCTGCTTCTGTATTTGAATGCTTATGGGTAGGGTTTGAAGTGAAACCTCTGATTCCTAATAGGTCCAATCGTTTTTAGTCTAAATCCGATTATTACTGCAGTCTTTTTCCCAATGTCCCGTTTTCCTGCATTTTACGCAAACATGATTGACTGGCACTGGTCCAGTCATTGTTTCAACTTTTATGTATTTCGATGGGTGATAGTCCTGAGCCGACAGCTTCACCATCAATTTGATTTTGTCTTCTTCCGAAGCAACAAGTGTCATGAAATCTATCGATTTAGGATCGCAGTCGGTGGACCTATTGAGGAGATCCTCAATCTTAAGAGATGAATTGTGGTTTACTATGGGAATCCTCTTAGCATCATCATTGTAGCATTCCTTAGAATTAGAACGTGTGAGGCCAATGTCTTCGATTTTCTTTTCTTTTTGAAAAGTAGTTATATTAAAATTCTTTTGTCTGTCATCATAATTTTGCGAACTTTTGTCGACAACCTTCGGTTTATTATCGTAATTTTGCCGTCTGTTGTTATGTGGCATTCCTGCTCGTTTCCGACCATAAGATGGCGCATCATAACGACTTGGGTTATTGATGAAATTCTGATGTTGACGATCATATTTTGGTGCTTCAAAATGCTGTCTATTATTGTATGACGTTCCTGCACATTGCCGATCATGAGCTGGCACGTCATAATGTCTTGGATTATTGTCGAAATTTTGCTGTCTTTTGTTATAGGACATTCCGGTATGTCGCTCAGCGTGAGATGACGCATGGTAATTCCTAGAATCATTGTCGTAATTGTGACGTTTACTGTCGTTCGGCCTACGACGATCGCAATTCTTACGGTCGCCTTTATGGCCGTGAGGTTGCCATTGACGACGATCATTGTTGCGGTGTCCCGAAAACTGTGGAGGGAAATTCTCTTTTTCATCCTTGTATTGCTCCTTGCGTTCCATCTCCACATTTCTGGGATCTCGCGATCGTTGTTCTTGTTCGCATTCCATAGATTCAAATTTTCGTTTTCGATTGTTGCGATCCATTTCTTATAAAAGTTGTAAACTAACTGAATAGCAAACCAGTTCTTAATTGTAGAAACACAGAAATCAATATAAAATCAAATTGTCAAATGGTTTATCCAAAATAACGAAGAGCGCGATATGAGGTACCTGCGACTTTCACGGACGACGCGCAAAGCCAGAATTAAATTAAGCTTTGACTATTCCGTGACCGCTTATATACCCCCAGCGAACAAGAACCCCTAATGGTCGCGTGACACGAGGAGTGTGAGTCTTTTTATAGTCACGTGACGAACTTCCTCCCTTTAGCCCTAAACGACGCACTTCTACGTACCGGTAAGTTTAGAATTGAATTTTAATTTTTTGATTTGTCAATTAGCATTCACTAAACTGGAATTTCGTTTTATTATAGTTTTTATTTTAAATATCGATTGATTCAAATTTGATTGATTAGGCAACGATTCGATAGACACAAAATGAAATATAACGAAACAAAGTTCAAAGTTTGGTTTTAACAATATGTAGTAAAATAAAACATGATTTAACGAAAAATCATATTCTTTGAAGAACTTCAATATTACAAATCTCTCAATATCGCATGTATTGTTTTCTTTCGATATTTATGCAATAATAAAAAAACGTGATTTACTGTACGTGCGACCTTCTACGATGCGTAGAAGCGAATTCAAGAATATAAATTGAAAGTGGTTTCAGTTAAATGTGCGAATGTTCAGGTTATGACCCAATCCTGGATAATCACATTAGAAATAAGTAGTTCATTGAAATTTTTTTTAAAAATCCAATTAAATTAACAAACAACTTGTCACAGTTGGATCAGCCACAGTCTCCTGATTCTGCCAATAGATGGCAGAAACCAGGAAGTAAACAAACCTGTCAATGTAAATTCAATCACACTTAAGTTTACCCCACCCCTTTCTTTTTTATTGATCAATCCGGTGACTCATTCTGAGTTTACTTGGTTGATAAGAATGATTATTCGGAAGAAAGCGTTTGATATTCACTAAGAGAAGAAGCTCTTAGCAAGCTCTTATGTTCTATGGTGAATAGGCTCTTATTTTTTGAGCAGAAACACTTTTATGTGTTTCCATTTTGACTAAGAAGCTTTTTAGCTTCCCAGCCTTGTGTCTGGAATTGGACTGCATAATTATTAATATCATGCTAGTCTAAAATTAGTCAAATGCGCTTTTCTCATCCCTTTTTCATTTATGGAGAAAATACTAGTAATTAGTATT